>JADLZL010004488.1:0-65155 GCA_015844335.1 Chrysopogon serrulatus | reverse complement strand
GTTAATCACGGACGCTGGATCCATACGCCGCTGAAAGTGTATATTTATATTCTTCAAAACAAAAAAGAAAGTGTACATTTATTAAGAAGATCTTCTTGATGAAATTAAGAACTGGCATTTCTAGCGTGCGCACGTTCAAATAAATTGAAATGATGCTCGAGTGATGCTTGCTTATATATGCACACGTGACTGTTGAAAATACAAAACCAAAATAGTTTTGAGTTTGTAATATAATAATTGTCTATGAACTTGTGGTAAAAGCAGGAGATCCGTCGCGTCTCTTTATTTAAAGTTTATTATTTGTAGTCGGATGCTACTTCAGCATGAGAAAAGCACAGCGCCGGCCGGCCAGATCATCAGCTCCGATCCGATCCAGCGGCCATCAACCAGAGCGGCGTCTCCGTGGAACGCCGGTGCCCTCCTCCCCCATCTTGCCGACGTCGTTGAACGCCTGCCCCGTCATCTGGTCCGCCGCCTTCACCCGCAGCATCACGTCGTCCTCCTCCGACTCGGCGTCGTCCCCCGCCGCCGCTCTACTATCTGTCGTCGTCCTGTCCGCCGCCGCGTCCCTGACGCCACGCGCCTTGTCCGCGGCGGCGTCCATGGCGCCCCTCGCCCTGTCCGCCACCGCGTCCTTCATCTCGCCAGCCTTGCCCATGGCGCCGCCGCCGCGGGGACTGACGGGCGGCGCCTCCTCGTCCTGCTGCCTCGACGCGTGGAGCTCGTCGGCCGCCTTCTGCGCCGCGGACTGCGCGCGCTCCTCGTGGCTCTTCTGCGTGGACGCCATGGCTCTCTCTAGCTGAAAACAACCTGACACACTCCGCCGCTTGCCGCCGGTGCACTTTAATTGCTTGTTCTTGCTTGCTTGCTCAGTTGCTCGAGTGGTCAGTGGATGAACACAGTGGGCGCGAGGTGGGAGATAAAAAGGGCGGCGAGAAATCTCCAGAGAGGAGGCTATGGTGCCGCGGTGGCGGGTGCCGGCCGCCAGCGTCGCACTGCACGCCACGTGTGAAACTGTAGGACACGTACAGTGCCGACACACTGCTCTTTGAATACGTTTTGTTCATGCCCAAAGAAACCAAGCAAAAATTTGTCGATGGACAAACATTTTTTTTTCTTTTGAACGAACTGTAGGGTTCGAGCCCGAGGCCCCTGCAGAAAATAGATATATTTCAACAAAAAGAAACAAGTTTTTACAGAGCTTTGTACAGAAAAAGGGACAGACAGACTTGTAAATAGGTGTTTATTTAAATAATAAATTAAATATAGTGTATTTTTTTAAATATCAGGGATATTTGATTAGAGCAAGCCAAAATTGGACTACCACTCGTAAATAGGTGTTTAAACAATGAATTGCCGATCAAGCCAACTTGATTAGAATTTGTGATAGTAAGCTATATCCCACAAAATATTATACACATAATTTTAACTTTTTAACTTTTTAATAAGAATTAAAATTTGTGAAAATGATTTGTTTTTTTAAAAGAAAAGTCGTGAGCTTTTGCATATCTATCGTTCAGTGATTTCTGATCTAGCAAACGCAAGAAAAAGAAATGTTTGTTGCAACATGACAAAATAAGGTATGATCAAATCAGTTGAGGACTCCATTTAGGTCGTTCAGCATCCGGAATGATAAAAAGCCTCCGGAATCTACAAAATGGAGGAGTTCGGCTAGTGAAACCTAATCAGCTGGATCTAAGTCTTTAATTTGATATGGATGCTCGTGTTTTTTAAAACTTGTTCTTTAAATTTAACAATAATATCTTTCATTGGTGATTTTATTAACCTCAAGATATGTTGGTCGAGCTTGATCTTCAAAAAGTCTTCATAGAAGTAGGATATATACACATGTTTATATATAGGAGCAATAGTATATATCTATATACACAGCGCGATTGGGTCTTTTACCTGTTTTTCATTAAGAGGAATGGCCAAAAGAAAGGCCGGATAACGATTACAAAGGCCCGCAAGTAATCCTAGGATTACTTAGGAAAACCCCAAGACACAAAACAAACAGCAAGAAGACACGAGAGGGGAGGGGGTGGAACCTCCACCTCAAAACACCAATCAACTATGCCTGCAAAAGAAAATAACATCCTCGCAATGGTCGTCGACAGAGGTGGTGAAGCCGTGGTGGCAAAGCATCCACCGGTAGAAAGCCAAGCATATCTGCAAGCGACCAGGTAGTCGCTGCGAAGGGTGCGACGATAATATCCGCAAGCGACCAGGTAGCCGCTGCGAAGAAGACCACAAACGACCAAGTAGCCGTTATGGTGAAGAAGACGACAACATCCGCAAGCGACCATGTAGCCGCTGCGATGAAGAACACGACAGCATCTGCAAGCAGCCAGGTAGCCGCTGCAAAGAAGACGACTGTGGCAACAACAACACCTGAAGTGGACAGACCAAAGCGAAGAGGAGGATAAAGCATTGCAAACACAGTAGAAGTTAGAAGCGGCTCCGACGGATGGTGGCCAACAACGAAGCCTCCAAGAAGGGAATGACGTCCTCAGACGCCAACAACGTTGAATCCCAGAATCAACCCCAACGAGCCATGTGACGAACTAATCCTTCGACGACGCCTTCAAGAAGGTAAATGACGCACGCTGCGCCACCGCCCCCGGCCCGAAGCAAGATGCCAGGCAGAGTTTTCACCCAGGAGGTTGTTCGATTATGCTCGCGGGGGCGTCCCAAGGCCGCGACCATCGGCCCCTCGAGGCGCTTGCCACTGCTAGAGGGTAGCACGACCACGACCCTAACCAGCAGCCGCCAGCGGCGCAGGAAGCCCCAAAGCTGCAAGGTCTGGTAGCCGCAAGGCCCGGCCTGTACTGGCAAGCCGCAGCCCCACGGCCACCGGAGACGAAGCCGAACAGGGAGAACCAAATGGCTGATTTGGCCCCAACGGGACCGGAACCAACCGGCCGGTCGGCCGCGCCACCACCGTATGACGCCGACGGGTCCACCACGACACAAATCCATGCCCCAGAAGGCCGAATCCAAGTGCATGATGCACGCCAGCAGCAGCTGCACCGAGTAGCGGCACCGGCAGCAGCCAATCCAGGCAACCCACGCCGCCCCCAGCCCAAGGCTGCCGCAGGTCGACGGGGGAAGGGCTCGTGGAGATGGAGGCACCAGATCCGGTCCTTGGGGCCTCGGATCCGGCCGGCCGGCCGCTCCTCCTCACCGGAGAGGTAGGTGTTCAGGGGTGGAGGTGGAAGAGGGAGGTGGGAGAGGGAAGAGGGAGGGAGGAGAGGCTGTGGACGGCACCCACTCGGGGGACCGCCGTGGCCGCCGCCGCCCCGGAGGGCGCGACGGCGGCCGGAGGGAGGCGGGCGTGGCGGCCTTGGCGCCGGCGAGGGCGCCCAAAGTCGCCCGTGAGGGGGCGCTCGAGGGAAGGAAGAAGGGGAAGGGAGAAGTTTGCTTTTGCTTGGCACTCTCAGTGGATAGATCATCTATAAAGATACTTTGTTTTTGGTGAACCCGGAATCTACTGCTCACCATCCAGGGAACTCCTCACAGGTTCCTGTTCATCTGCAGTGTTCTGATCCCGGCGCTGCAGTACCCGCCCATCGCCACAGGGAATCCCGGCGCTACAGTAACCCCTTCCACAGTGCCCCGCTACAGTAGCGAATGCGTTACTGTAGCAGTTTTTTTTCTTTTTTTCCTTTTTTCCCCCTTTTTTTGGCCCGATCATTAGTTATATCTATATACACATGAGCGTCTAAAAAAAAGAAAAGTTGGAATCTAACGTGGATGATGGCAGATTTTTATATATGATGACATAAACAAAAATACTAATTAACATAGATACACACAGCTGGAAAATTAGAAAATATAATAAGGATTATAAATAAATCAGTAGTAGGAGTATATGCGTCTGAAGTGTGCATGGCTATTTCCTGACCGATCGACCATGCACCTCACATCGCCTGTCCAAGTTCGAGCAGCGATGACAAGTCACTACTTGCACCGTAAGGAGACTCCTCCAGATGCTGAACCCGGCACCTCCGCCCCATGGGAATGGGCCGATAATAGAACAGCTCCGCCTTGCCGCCGGCAGCACGGCCTGCAGCCGCCGCCACCTTCCCGTCGTTAATCCCCGGAGCCCGTGACGACGACCGTGAGCACGCCCGCAGAGACGACGCGAAGACGACCACCAGACGTTTCGCGTTCGTTTGCCCGCCCGGGCCGCCGCCGGCCTCCAGCTTCGTCACGGGCACGATCGCGGTTCGCCGCCGCCGCTCACCGTCGTCGGCGGCGGTGGCGTCGGAGACAGCCACGAAATGACTTCGAGGAGACGGGAATAGCGGCTCCTCCTGCTGCTGTTTCTCCTTCACGGGGATCATAGCCTCGTACGGAGCTGCCGCCGCTTCTCGTGGTTTGCGTTTGCCCAGCTTGCGCTGATGATCTGGGCGGCCGGCGGATGCAGGCGGCGGGGGCGGTGGCGGCGCTTCCATCCTGAGCAGCTGCTCGAGGCTTGGTCGTCTCTTCCTCATCGCCTCCCGGCGCCGCTCCCGCTCGGCCAACCCGCCGCCGCCGCCGCCGTGCCGTTGTTGCTTGGGCGCTGTTGGGCTGCATGTACTGACCGCAGCGTCACGCGCGCACGACATCGCCCGGAAGACGGCCGCGAAGGGCGAGCATATGAACCTCTTGACGTCGTGGCTCTTGGTAGTGGTGGTGGCGGTGGTGGGCGGCCTCCTCGTCGTCGCCGGCTTTCCGCCGTGACGGAGCCGCCGCAAAGGAGACGACGACGACCCAGCAGCAGCAGGGGTGACTGCTGGTGGAGAGCATTCGTCGTCGACCAAGAGCGACGCGGAGTCGTCGTTAGATGCCATCGGTGGCACGAGGAAGAAGAGCCACCGCAGCTCGTTCTTATATATATAGCCGAGACGAGAACGCGAGTACGTACCAAAGTGCTGATCAGTGAGCTAATAATAGGTTGTTGCGTTGTGGAGCTTGTGGCGATCGAAGTAGCTGAGCTTCAGTGAGATTTCGATGCAAGGGTTGCCGTGGTTCGTTCAACCACCGGCGTACTGAGACTGAGACTGTGACGTTGTCGTTTTGGTTGGTCTGGGGAGGTTCGAAATTGTAGTTTCGGTGATGAACGTGGTATTGGCATATTGCCCAGTGGCCAGAGCAGGGTTGCATGCATGACACGCAAGTAGTACAGGTCTACTCCAAAAATCTCCCTTTCTTCCATTAGGTGTGCCCAATAAATTGATAGGTCGTACTCACTCCAGCAAAACTATACAGTTTGAATTCAGTTGTTCTAATTAAGTCAAACTTTTTAAATTTTTGATCAAACCCATCATCTACAACATTAAATTAGTTTGAATATTTTTTTACTTTGTATTAGTGTATTTATTTGAATCTATATGGGCAATGCTAAGGTACATATTGTACCTCGTAGAAGGTAATATCTTAAATCAATCTGAGCCGTTCATATTTTAGATTTTATAAATTTTTTAATACATTAAAAATTTTAGAAAAACAAAAAACCCCATCCTATTTCCATAACGAGGGAACGAGGGAATCACGGAGAAATGGAAGGGCGAATCTTTCCCTCCGGCCGCGCGCAAATGCAGCAGGGCGGGATCCGCGTTCACGGGACCAATCCTCAAGTTTCCATCGACGTCGAACCCAATGTGCACATACACATGCCGGCCCGTAGTGCACCTACAAGCTACAATTACATGCATGCGCACACACGTACATGTTGTCACGTACAAGTACAAGCTAGCTAGCAACACGTACATGTACAAGCTATCACTTTGTCATGTACACATACTCGCACACACACATCACGTACACGTACTGGCAACACGTACACGCACACTATTATGAACAAGTACTGGCAACACGTACACGTACAAGTAAGTACACGCACATATACATGCAAAGTCACGTTGTCACATACACACATATCGGTACACATACAAAATCAAGTATGGAAAAGATTTACGATATCAATCAAGAGATCATGCATGCATCAACCAAATTTTATTTATATCTAAACTTTCCTTATTTATTCTATTTTATAAATAAAAAATTAAATAAATATACATTTCAGCTATTACCTTGTAGGAGGTAATAGGCGATCGTAACCGTCCGATCAAAAGAAATGGACGGCTCCACGCTTATTTGTATGTATCGCAAAGAAAGCCCAATCTATATACGTGAATATATATTTTCATGAATTGGTTTATTCTATAATTTGAAATGTCCCAACATGGTAAAAGAATCCTACAATTAAAGTGAAATATAATTTAGAACCAAGAAACTATAGTTATTTAAATAAAATAATTGAATTAATAAGTCCTAAAGAGAATATTTGCTAATAAACTTCGTCTTTACGAACAATAATCAGCATGAACGTTAAATCCACGGAACCAAACAAAGACAAAGAAAATGATATTGTAGCACTAACAGTTCTTGAACTTGTCTCAGGATCTTGTCCCGGTGGTTCCTCTACGTATAATTTGCATATTCAGCTATCTCAGGGGGTGTTTGGTTTTCTCTCCTAAGTTTAGTTTCTGTCACATCAAATGATTGACACTAATTTGAAGTATCAAATATAGACTAATTACAAAACCAATTGCACAAATTAAGACTAATTTGCTAGAGGAATCTACTAAGTCTAATTACTTAATGATTTAATAGTATAGTGCTACAGTAAAGTGTGCTAATGATAAATTAATTAAGAGTCAGTCAAAGCAGAAATATGAACAATCCTCGGACGGAAGGAGGGAATTCACATACTATGTATGTATTGGCAGCTACACTACTTAACATTCGAATGCGAATAATTTATATATAAAATCAAAGCAAACAATTGTTGTGTTCACTTCTACTGCACTAGTTGCGACTATAGTACATTACTCTTATTTAGCACAATTCAACTTCACCAGTGAATTAGTTTGTCTACTTCAACTCTTTTTTGATGAACCTTTGGTAAGCTCTTCATATAGGGTTTTTAAATCATGCTCTCATAAAATCTCTCACAGGTGGCACAAATGTAAGACGAAGAAACTACTATTTTGATTTTCATTCCATTTCAACGTGAGAGCATGATTTACAAGGAACAAATATTGGTGAAGTTCTTTACAAAGACTTGTTTGGCAAAAATAACTGCTTCAAACAACTAATGAAGCTAGTGGTGAAACCGTGGCAAATAAGTTACATGTTGCAGCTCAATATTGTAAGATTTGAGGTGGTTAGACTTTTTGGGTATAGGATCTAGACGTTCATGGAGACAACGACAAATTAACCAAGCTTAGTGTTGTAGGTGTAGGTAAATATAACAATTTTACTCCCTCCGGTCAAATTAGAAGTCCTTTTGTTTTATCCTAATTAGTTAAATATAACTACTTTTAACTAACTTTTGTGAAATTTATCCACATATGCAATTTGAAATAAAGGCGTTATTTGATGTTGTTAATGATGGTGTATTATTTTTTTTATAAACTTGTCCGAGTTAAAGAAGTTCGACTAAGAAAAAAAAATGCAGTATCTATTTATATGATTTTTACTAATGAGCTTGTAAAATTGTGCGACCCTAAACTAACGGGCTGTTTTACCCAGAATTCATGCTTGAACGGCACGACGTGGCGGCATACTTGATGCACAAGACGAAAACGTCGAAAAGGGAAGAAAACACGGGCACAGATCGATCCGATACGCGCATCACGAGGCAAATCCAACCGCCAGCAGCGTCCGCCCCGTACCGAGGCGTGGCGTCCGCGCAGGCGCCCCAGCAGGAAACCCTGCTAAAACCCCCGACGATTTGACCCCCGCCGCCGGCGCAGCCAAATCACACACTGGCACACACAACCTACCCCGCGCCGCCGCCGCCCCCACCCCAAATCAATCACACGCGCCGCCGCCGCCGCTGCCATGGGCGCCTCCGTGAGCCAGGCCGGGGCCCCTCCCCCACCTCCCACATACGCGTCGACTCCTCCCCCCTTCGCTGCCGCTGACGCCGCCTCCGTCCCGCCGCCGAAGCCCCATGAGGAGGAGCCGGCCGAGGAGAAGGTGGACTACCTCAACCTCCCGTGCCCCGTCCCGTATGAGGAGATCCAGCGCGAGGCCTTCAGTAAGTCCCCCCCTTCCTCTTGCCTTGTTTGATCTGCGCTGTCGAGCGCCGCCGCAGCTGACTTGACCGCCAATCGAGCCGGTGGCGAGTAACGAATGTGATCTTCTTCGCGTCTGTTGCAGTGGCGCTGAAGCCGGACCTCTTCGAGGGCATGCGCTTCGATTTCACCAAGATGATCACCCCGTACTTCGCTTTGTCGCACAGGTAGGTACCCGCTGCCTCTTCCTGTTTTGTCAGCCTGTTCTGGATGTCTGCCCGTGTTTTCACAGTTGCTGTGCTGTGTGTCTGTTTGAACCAGCGTTTACATGGGATCCATTGAGGTCCCGGCACAGGGGAACGATGTGATCAAGGTTCCCACCTCCAATTATGAGTTTGGTGCCAACTTCATCAACCAGAGGGTTGTACTCCTTTTTTCCCTTTATATAAGAAGAGTGCTGTTGAGTGTTCTCTACTGGGATTCACTCCTCATTGTAATGGGATTCTCTTGTAGACGATGCTCATGGGAAGGGTCTCGCACGAAGGGAGGGAGAACATCCGTGTCAAGCACGATATTACAGACAACCTTTCTTTAAAAATAAATGCTCAGGTAAATTGATTTCAAACTTATAGTAAATTGATGATTGCTTGGGATCAGCTTCGTTTAATGCCATCTTTAATTTAAATTCAAATTCCTTAGTTGACCGATTTTGTGCTCTTGCAGTTGACAAGTGAGCCCCACTACTCCCAAGGGATGCTTAATTTCGATTATAAGGTCAGCCTCTCTAGTAAAGATCGATTTCTGTTGTCTCTGAAGCCTTTATTTGGTCGTTTGGTTTGATGGGCTGTCCAGTCAGTTGTATATTGCAATTGTTTGTTTTATATCAAGTAATAAAGTATGGTGTCTGACTCCTTTCTCTTATGAAGTAAATAGGCCATTGCTATTGCTGCTGTACTGTCTCCCACAAAATTGAATGGATCATGTTTTGTGGACTTTGTGTATGGAAAAGATAGAAATTAAATTATAACTTAACTTGTTTTGCTCTCCTGAAGTTTTGTTTACATGATTCGAGGCCTGCCCATTCTCCCTTTGAATCAGATGAAATGGTTTGAGTTGTGTTGAAATTTGTGAACATGCTAGAGGCTCAGTCAGCTCAGGCAACTACTTGGTAGCATCAATGCATTGGCTTTGTCCTAATTGTGTGCAAATTTCCATGCATATGAAACAAAACTTGTAGTCATATGGTGTCAATTGGTGTAGCTCAAAAACTTTGTAGGTTTAGCCTGTTATATGGGTGGTTAATAATATTTATTTTGCTTCTTGAACCTAGCGAGTTCAATGTTAAATATTGAAGGTCAAGGTTTGGATGTAGTATAGTTGTGTCTAGAGTTGTTTCATGCTGTTGCTCTCTTTCATAGGAAAGGACCAGATAGCTTTACTTGTACTTATGAAAACTTGCTTTCTATAAAAAGCAGGGTCAAGGCCTTTTTTATGAATCATGATTGGTTCCACAATTTGGTAGATCCTTAAGAGCTTGGTTTTCATAATCCCTTTGATCACACAACTTCCTGGTGGTATGTTTTTAGTTAGAATAATTCTAGGCACATGAGCCTATTTAACAACATTATTTATTTTGCTTTTCCATTTCTTATATGTTTTTGTTCTGTTCCATCTTAAATAATTATTTATATTTCTTGATGCATCTCTATTGACATGGTTTTTCTATATGTTTTTTTTTTTTTTTTTTTAGAATGTAGTAGAGATTTTGGGCATAAGTGAGAACTTATCAAATTTTGTTCTTTTGAATCTAAGTTTGAAAAAAATGTACTATCGTCAAGTTTGTTGCTATGTCCATGTGCTGCTGGATTTTGAATTTTGGTTACTTAGGCATTCATATAACAATTTGCAAATATTATGGTCTCACCTCATGTCTGTTGTTTCTTTTAATTCCTTCCTTTCATTTGTTTACCTGAATTTGTGCTTTAATTTGTAACTTGATTCCAGGGCAAAGATTTTAGATCTCAGATTCAATTTGGAAACAATGGCTTCTATGGAGCAAACTACATCCAGGTACATACTTCCATTTTCTCTCATAACTGTTCTAGTATCCATTTTACTCTGTTGAATCAAATGTTAACTGTTTATTTAGTGATTTGTTTCTGTTCTTGTTCATGCCTGTAGGTAGCCATCAATGATTTTCTGTTCCTTTGCATGCTACAAATGGAATGTAAAACAGAGATTTTAATTCCTCTTTCATCCACTTGAAGTTTATTTTGGCAAAGTAATTGTCATTCATATTACAAGAAACGACTCATTTTCAAAGCAATATAAATCCTGATAACAGTGCAATAAGAAATTAAGCATTAACCAACACCCAAGGCATAGATTAAGCAGTCAACAAGGTACCTTCTTAAGGCCATGATTCACATAAATCTTATGAGTTTAGTTTAATCATGATAGAAGGAAAATTCATGGAATTTTTTTAATATACAGAAGTTAATTTCAGATAGAGTTTGTACATATAACATCCTTTTTCTATCATTTCATCATCTGACAATTATGATATTGAATCATAGTTTTTTTAATGCATTTCAGAGTGTCACAAAGAACCTTTCCTTGGGAACTGAAGCCTTTTGGCTTGGACAGCAAAGGAAGTCTGGAGTCGGTGTAGTTGCTCGCTATGACACAAAGAAAATGGTTAGTTTTTTTGTGCAACTTTAAACTATACATGATCATGATGTAATATGTTATGAAGTTTCAGATTTTCATCAGTTATAGTTGATCTATCGACGCATAGGAATCCAACCTTATTAGTTTCCAGGGATAATTCATGTTTGAAACTCTCAATTTATTCCATCCATACTTAGATGTACAAGTTACTGACAACATTGGTTAAGTTCAGGTTGCTAGAATTTGGAAAGTATACCTTTATAATGATAGAATGCCAGATTTTGTTTTAGGCTGGAACTCCCCAAGTAAAGACAAACAGAACTAGTTCTTTAAAGTAAATCTAAAAAAAATGGAAAGCAATAATATTAACCTCTCTGAATACATGCATAAATGTTTTCTCATTTGTAATATGTGTGGGTTTTGGTTTGCCTTGAATACTTCAAGTCATTTGATTTCCCACCTCTCCTGCCACTCAGTAGCAGTAAAGTAGTATGTGCGTGATTTTATGGACATCCAGTTATAGGCCCCTAGAAAGTGTCTACCCTTTGTCCATTTCCAGTTTCCACAGTTTGGTCCAAAGTCCCAAACTGATAGATAAACGTAAGGTATTTTGGAGTCAGTTTTGCCTCAGATCAAAGTATCAAACATTGTGAACCACTGGTAAAGCTTAGTTGGTGATTTTATCTTTTTCCAGCTTGTGTGCAAACTGTTGATGACTTCTTGGAATGAAACCAAAAACTTCTGATGCCTATAATTTTTGGATGAACCATTTGGTGAAAATTTTCATGCTAGTCTTTAGAGTGCAACTTACTACTGGACTGTTAGGCAAGACTTGGACTTCATCACAGGAATGCTGATATTGAATGTACTCAACTGGTTTCCAGAAATCTTTTTTTGAACCTTGGAGATGATATTTTCCTATTTTCATATGAGGTTTCCTATTGACTATTTTATAGTCTCAATTAGATTATGGGTTGCAGAAGCCAAAACCCATCCCAAACTGAAGGGCAGGCTTTGCTTTGTTTTTTTCTGGGGGGATGGGTGATGCATGCTCTATTTGGTGGTGGGCCCTTCTTGGTTATATTTCTTGTCTATTACCAACTTGTTTGTGACTATAAGCCTTCGTTTTTTTAAAAAAAAAATCAAGGCTTTGCCTTTTGACTACTTTAACAAAAATAGTAGTTCCTAAAAAAAGTAGAGTTTGGTATGTATAATGGAAGTAATTAAGAGGGGGGTTTGCTGGGTTACAGTCCTGAATTTCTTGGTTGGTTATGACCCAGCAATTGGTAGTTTGTAGAATCCTTGACAGAAAGGTTCAGAAGTGTTCATAAACTCATGCTATTAAATTTTTGTACATATATCCATAAAATTAAATCAGGTTGGTTATGACCCAGCAATTGGTAGTTTGTACTCATGCTCACCTTTTTTTATTTTTTTTAAAAACTTGTTCTGCTTCTATGAAATTCCAGTACTGCAGTTCCTTGGTTGAACCGTTGAAGCATAGAAAGTATGCATGCAGGCTGCTTCATCAGAAGTACTTAGGCTCATATATTATTGTAGTTAACCTGATAAATCAGGTTTCTTGCTTGTGTTTAGCATCTGTTTTAGATTTCTGTAACAAGAACCTCAGAACTCAACTTGGCAGAACACACGATTGGCACAAGACATTGGATAGTTTGATATATATATTAAGCTGGGGAGATGAAATATTTGTATCTGTATCTGATGAAGCTGTATCTCATTTATCTGCAGGTTGCGACTGCACAAATTGCAACCACTGGGATGGTGGCCCTTAGTTATGTACAGAAAGTATCTGAAAAGGTGAGTGTTTTTTCATATCATTTTTAGTGCTTACATCTTTTTTTTTTTTGAGGTAATAGCAGTTTCACCACAATAATCAATTGTGTGCAGGTTTCCCTTGCATCTGATTTCATGTACAATCAAATGACAAAGGATGTAACAGCAAGTTTTGGTTATGATTATATGCTCAGACAGGTATCCTTGTTAGTTTGACCCATTTGTTAATTATTCTATGCAAGTTGTTATTGTAATGCAAGTGTTAGATAAAATGCTTGAGGGCGTTCAATTTTTCATGAGTTGGGTTATCACATGAATATTAAGTGGATCTTTTTGGCTGAAATTCTATTGTTCTATGGGCTTACGATATTCAAGTTAGGTGGCACATGAATATTAAGTAAAAATATATTATCAAATTTGCAGTGTCGATTGAGGGGGAAACTGGATACGAATGGCGTGATTTCTGCTCTTTTGGAGGAGCGATTGACTCCAAGCATCACTTTCCAGTTGTCTGCAGAGGTCAGTTTGAGAAACTTTACTATTAGTACTCCGTCTGTTTCTTTTTATTTGGCATATTATGACTTGAGAAAGTCAGAAGTTATAAATTTATACAAAGAATTAGTCAAATTATATTCTTTGTCTTAATGAAATACGGGTATAATCCCCGATCATGAAAAAAATTAGTCAATTTTTATAAAAATGCACAAGTGATTGAAAACATAGATTAGAACCATACTCCAAAGAAGAAATGAAACTTAGAATATGATCTTGGCCACCTAGATGCTTGATTTACTCTACATGATTGTAGTGCGTTTTAGAAAATGTAGAGTGCATTATCTTTTACCTGTTTGTCAACTAACGTTTATTCTGCATTCTTGTGCAGCTTGACCACTGGAAGAAAGATTACAAATTTGGGTTCGGTATGGTTCTCGGGGAGTAAGACAAAGAAAACTCTTCTAGACACATGTACAATTATAGCGGTTGGCATTCGTCAACAGGGATTAAGATGATTCTCCTTTTTTGCATTTATTTGTCGCCCAGTTATTCGTTTAGCTGCTATGGCTGTGTGCCGTGGAGACCTTCTGAAGTCTGATTTCACGGGGCTCATCACTTGAGTAGTGTTAAACTGAAACGGGGATGCATGCATAGATTGCACTCCAGCAGATTAGGATTTCTGCATGCCAAACGCTTGATTTCTAGACGTAGTGAATTCGAACTTATTTCTTGATGATGCGAATTATGTCTGGAAAAAAAAAGCTATCGATTTTGTTCCATTAAGATAAAGATACATTCATCCATTTACGTGCTGTCTGGTCTGGCATTTTTGGTCTTCATGTGTCATGTAACAATCTCATGTAGGATCAGATATTATGCCTCAAATTACAAATCGCGTGTAGCAGCCTGGCAGCTGTGTTGCTCCCTTCCGTTTCTACCAGCAAGACCTTTCGATAGCTGAGTTGCTCCGTTCCTCGTTTCTAAGGAAGACTCCGCTCTTCGGACCGGCTGAATTGCTGAAAGGATTTCGATCCAAAGATCTGGACCCTGGACTCCGATCCTTTTGTTAAAGGTAGCGATGTTTTCGTATATATAAAAATAAAGGATCCAAAAACATCCCCATCGAAACGTTATGCTACATTCTCATTTTAAGGAATTAGTGCGTCCTGCATATCCACACGAAGGAGGTGTAGCATTTCAACCTGGCAGCGTGTACGAAGGTATAGTAGTAGATTAAGAGCAACTCCAAGAGCATGTGGAAATTAAGATCTAATACTCTCAAAATTGGTTTGTTCCGCAACAGATTATCTAAATCAGGCTCTTAATTTTTTGGGATCACCAGGTCATCATTAATTTAACAGATTTTGATGGATCCATCGTGGTTTTTTGAGGCTTTAAAATGTGTGCCGTCCCAGAAAACAACACAAATCAATTGCTGCATTCTTCGTCTCTTCAGCACCAAGATGCCCAGACGTGCATGATACGAGCAATACGGCGATCACCTCTTGAAGTCTTTTTTTTTTTTTTTTTTCTCTTTTACAGATGCCGAGCTCTTGAGCCTGTTTTCTCTCAATTTTACTGAGCCGAAAGAACTTTTTGATTAAAGGGCTAATTACTACTCCCTCTATTCTAATTTATAGATCGTTTTGGTTTTTTTCTAGATTACACAACTTTATTATATATCTAGATGCATAGCAAAATCCATGTAAAACAACCTATAATTTGGAACATATAGTCGTAGTTAGCTAAAATTTAGCTCTAGCTCATCTAAACAAAGGGCCAATAGGTGTGCTATTTTCTAAACATCGTCAACTAGTTGTTAGACAACTAATCAGCTAATTTAAGCTATTTTTTAGTTCAATTAGTAACTAGCTTTTTAACTCATTAAACATATCCTAACTTTTCCTAAGATCATGGAAGTACATAATTAGAAGAATGACCACTTTTCTTAAGATCGTGGTAACTGGAAATACTCCTGGATATGTTTGAATATTTAGTTAGTATTAATGAATCCAAATAAAACTACTAATAGATCAACTTCAACTATTAACTAGGAAGCTGCTATTTTTTTGAATTACCCAATATAAAAGTTGTTAACTATTAGTTCCACTAGCAGATTTAAAGTTGCTAATAGAACATATGCTAACAAACCACTAATTATTAGTTCCGCTAGCAGCTTTAGAGTTGCAAATAGCTGCCAACCACCTATAGTAGACGGGGGCAAACATCACCTGCTAATAATCAATTAGCTAAGAGCATTTTCAAAGTCTTTCTTAAACTAACTCTCTCACACCTCTTTCAGAAAGCCATTTAATCGCTCTTTCTATCTTTCCACCTCCAACTTCTATATCTTATGTGCGTTTTGGAGCCATTCCAGCTCTATATTTATCTAGCGAAAAAACCAGAATAGAGAACAAACGATCTAATTGAAAAACCTATTAGAGTTATCAATATAGAAAAATATAAATTTTTTTGAGTTGCTATAATAGTTTGTAGCTATTAGTGCTAGTTGATTCAAACAGACACTAAATTAACTGGTATCACCATGTTAATAAAGCTGAAAATTTCCTTCGATACATTAATTTGATTCTTTGTAAGCATATATATGGAAACCAGGATTAACATGCCCTAACTGGCATTCCAACCAGTTGGCCCAATACCTCAAGAACGTGAATGAAATAAACCCTACCTACTGCTATAATGCTGCTGTTGATTATTACAGACAATTCTTGACTCATTTCCGAAGTTGAAAGAATTTCTGAACAGCAAGAAATGTGAACAAAATTATTTGACGGTCTCAAACCGTGTTAAACATCCACAGAAGTTCGAGGTGCTGCCAGTTAACCTCTTAAAGCTAAAGCTCCTCTCCATATGCGACAAAAAATATTGGGAAGACAAAACAATCAGAAGGAAAGAATCACATCCGATTCTCAGATGTGATCACAGACTGCGTTTGTAAACTCTGATGTCGATGCCTTTCCACCAAGATCAGCAGTCCTGTACTTCCCCTCAGCGATGGTCTGGAGGATGGCATTGTGGATCCGGTCTGCTTTGTCATTGAATTGCAAGTGGCGCAACATCATGACAGCACTCAGCATAAGAGCAGTCGGATTCGCGAGGTTCTAGAAACAAAATCAACAAATCCAGCGCAGGTAAATTTATAGTACTTGTGATACCAATACATCGAGATGTTAACAGAAGGAACATATCAGACTTTCAGGTTAAAAGCATTAAGCTGTATCAAAATAAGTATCAGATAATTATTATATTATACTATATATACTATATATAAAATAAAAGGACATATTAACTGATGAACTGCCTTAAAAAATCACAAAACAACATAAATCAAGTGACCCTATTGAAAACCACAAGTAAAACACAACAAATTATGATAGAAAGCAGCAATTGTTCCAAGACCTACTCACCTTGCCAGCAATATCAGGAGCAGAACCATGAACAGCTTCTGCCAGACAAATGCCACCTTCACCAATATTGCAACTGGGAAAATAAACAAATAAATGTGAGCATTTGCCATATCAATACCCAAGGAAAATAGATTAATCAAAGCAAGTTTACCTGGGTGTTAGGCCCAAGCCCCCAATCAAACCAGCACACAGATCGCTAATAATGTCACCGTAGAGATTTGGCATCACTAATACATCAAAAAGACCAGGATTCTTCACAAGCTGAAGGAAGATGCAGTTCACAATGAGTTACAATAGAACCAGCACAGTTTATAATAGTAAGAAAAAAATTTGATATCCAAATAGCACTGCCTGATGCTTCAGGCAGGCCATCACTGTACAGAGCACATCAACAGTCAACAGAAAGAACAGATACATTCAACTGATAGAACATACCGTCATACAGCAATTGTCAATGATGACCTCTTCATATTGAATTTCAGGGTACTTCTCAGCCACTTCACGGCAACACTACAAGTACAATAAAAATCAAGAAAACATAAGTTCTCAAGGAAATAAAAAGAATTGCATCCATGATTAAAAAGAATGAACAATGGTAGCCCACAAACCTTGAGGAAAAGACCATCTGTCTTCCTCATAATATTGGCTTTGTGGATTGCAGAGACCCTTTCCCGGCCATTGGCCTTGGCATAATGGAAAGCATACTCTGCCACTCTCAAACTTGCTTGGCGGGTAATAATTTTCAAACTTTCCACAACACCTCTCACAACCTGGAGTGAAACTAGGACAAGGTGAAAAAGAATCTTGGGACAATAGTTGAAGCAACATGTCTTAAAGAATGCTTACCTGATGCTCAAGACCACTATATTCTCCTTCGGTATTTTCACGAATTGTCACAAGGTTAACATCATCGTATCTGGTCTTGTAGCCTGGGAGGCTGTTGCACGGTCTGACATTGGCGTAGAGCCCAAGTTCTTTCCTTAATGTAAGATTCAAAGATCGATGGCCCTTTCCAATAGGTGTAGCCATAGGTCCTTTCAAGCCAACTTTGTTTTTACGCACAGACTCCAGGCTTTCCCAAGTCAAAAAACTCTCTGTTCTGGGATCAACCTCTGTACCGACATAGTGCTCTTCCCATTCTATCGGTACCCCTGCAACATTGAATACCTGAAATAGCAAAACGAAAATCTTCAATACATTGCAGAAACGAGCTAACTTCTTAGATATCATGCATCCGCGAGATCCACTAATTAACAACAAGTAGCAAGACCAGCACCACTACAGACTTTAGCTGAAAGCTGCAGTTTCCTAATTGACATCAGCTTCCATTTTGCAACCATGTTTGGAACTTCAAGATTTGCATAGCATGGACAAAGATGCATGTACATGCAATAGTTGTAAGTTTCCATTCAAGCAGAAAATTCAGAGACATGCAAACAAGAAAGAACAATTTCCTGTTGCAATGTGGTCAGTTAATGGATATCAGTTGATACAGAGCTAGAAGCATTGCTTAGCACCGGTTGAAATTCATGTTGTTCAACCATAACGGTATCACCATATAAGACTAATGAGTTAGATCATATAAAGTAAATAATAGCTACTGATTGTCAGGAAACATCCAATAACAGCTCCTCAAACCAAGAACAAGGGGATAAACTGTCTTAATCACACTTGAATGTAATAAGATATAAATTAAACTTCCAAATGCCTTGTAACCTAGTGTCCTCATTAGGGCATCGAAGATTATAAATATGCCCTAGAAGGCTAGAATCCAACAGTTCCATTAGCAGAAAAAAGGGGAGTTTATTTTCCTCGAATACGCAGGAGATCTGCGTATCATTGCATTATAGAGAGAAAAGGATCAGCCCCTTACAAACACCACCACCTCACTCCGGGCTGGGCTGTGAGGGGTTGTTTTTTAACATAAAAGAACTAAGAAAGGGGTGAGGCCTGACCACAAAAAACACAGCCCAACTAAACAAAGGTAAGCTAACCTAGCCATCCAAGAACCTCTCTTTAAAGCCTCTTTGGAACAAAGGATATCTAAAACACAGCACATAGCCACACAGGAATAGGAAAAACATAGGATTGGAGTTGCATGTCACTTGCAATCCTACAGGAATTGAATTTATACGATTTGCACAGAAAATTTACAGGAATCAGTTGAATTTCACATTTAAAAAGGAAATAACTCCCGTGTTCCAAACAAGCCCTAAATGGATGGATACAGCACCGGAGAAACACAGGAATCAGGAGAGAGACACAAAGGAAAGTTAAGAGGTTAGACCTCATGTCAGAATTCCTCAAAAATTCGCATGGATTGAGTCATTACATAGGAATTTTGTAGGATTTTAGGATAGCCAATCCTTTGTTCCAAATGGGTATATAGGAAAAATTCCTAATAGTCACAATCCTACCAAATTCCTTCATGAATCCTTTGTTCCAACTATTTCCAGAAAGAAAATATGTGCTGCTGACACAAGTGTGTCTGCGGCCTGACCACATTAAAGCAGCATGTCTGATGTCTCATCTGGCACAGTGCATAAGGTGAGACATGTTTTTTGTTGAATACTGTGTAACTCACAGCAAAATATGGCTTAGGATAAGAAAAAGAAAGACGACATGAAACTCAATACTGTTGGTGGAGTGGTCCTGAACTGAAGGTGTAGTGGTAGCATTAAGACTGTTTAATCCATTATCAGTTTATAATCAACATGAACTGAAGGAGCATAGAAGGCAAGAGATGAGCAACAGGTGAACAGAGATTATCATCATGATCATGGAGATGACAAAGCTCACTGTTCTAAAGTCCAGCCTCGTAGGCCTTCTATGGTCATAAAGAAGGTTAATGTCTGTATAGCAGATCACTTATTCATTAATTTTCTATGGTCATAAATTAATCTAATAATTTGCAAAGATATGATATGCCGAATAAGACATGCAAAAGTAAAACAGTACTTTTAGAAATATTCAGCAATAACAGCTTTATCTGTGTATATCAGAGGCTATGCTGTGTCAACTGACAAATAAAACCCCAGTTAAAAGAACAATTTCTTAGCTGATCCAAACACCAAAATAAGAGCCAAATGATATACTAAAAAATATATTGTACATCTATATATGTTTATAGGTCACTCCTGATGTCTTTTGTATACATAACTTTTATATGGCTTGACCCTCAAGTGCGAGTTGAGGAACTAGTGCCTCATCGCAATTGCCTTCGACTGCATTGGATCCAATAGAGAGTTGATACAGTGAACGCAACAATAGCAGTGTCTAGATATAAATTAAACTTCCAAATGCCTTGTAACCTTAGTGTCCTCATTAGAGCATTGAAGATTATAAATATGCCCTAGAAGGCTAGAATCCAACAGTTCCATTAGCACATTAAAGAAGCATGTCTGATTTCTCATCTGGCACAGTGCATCAGGTGAGACGTGCGTGTTTTTGCTGAATACTGTGTGCCTCACAGCAAAATATGGCTTAGGATAAGAAAACGAAAGAAGACATTAGGTTGCTAGGCCTAAATGAAACTCAATACGAGTGGTCCTGAACTGGAGGTGTAGTGGTAGCATTAAGACTGTTTAATCCATTTTTAGTTTATATAATCAACATGAACTGAAGGAGCATAGAAGGCAAGAGATGAGCAACAGGTGAACAGAGATTATCATCATGATCATGGAGATGACAAAGTTCACTGTTCTAAAGTCCAGACTCGTAGGCCTTACCATTCCTAGTACTCTGTACATGAGAATGAGTCATGTCTGTATAGCGATCACTTATTCACTATCCACCCGCTGACCTTCTATGGTCATAAATTAATCTAATAATTTGCAAACATATGATATGCCGAATAAGACATACAAAAGTAAAACAGTACTTTTAGAAGTATTCAGCAATAACAGCTTTATCTGTGTAGATCAGAGGCTATGCTGTGTCAACTGACAAATAAAGCCCCAGTTAAAAGACCAATTCCAGAGCTGATCCAAACACCAAAATAATAAGAGCCAAAGGATATACTTGTACATCTATATATGTTTAAAGGCCACTCCTGATGTTTTCGTATACAAAATTTTTATATGCCTTGACCCTCGAGTGCAAGTTGAGGACCTAGTGCCTCATCACAATTGCCTTCGACTGCATTGGATCCAATAGAGAGTTGATACAGTGAACGCAACAATAGCAGTGTCTAGATTCACCAAATGTATACCTCATACAATGCATTTTATATAGACATAGAATTGCCAAGGTACAGATCACAAACTGACAAAATAACAAGAGACACATAAATAACTGGTAGGAACATACTCTGAAAACCACAAATGGCTATCCCACTTCAAGAGGAATATTAAAACAGAAAATAATAGAAATATACAAGTGACATACATAAATTTTTTTGGAAGAACACAGCCTGTCTCAAGTGCTCCTCCGGCAATAAGAACAACTGCTTTTCATAATAGCAACCCACGTGGTCATTCGGACTCTTATATGCTAGTGTCGGATCAATTTCCATAAAGAAACCCTCAAAATTAAACTTTGCATAACCACTAAACATATGCTGGAGTTTGCATCTGATTCAAGTTATAGCCCATATTGTAGAATGCAAGATGACTTCTCTTTCTCACGCCAGTATACCACTAATTAGAATCGATTTAAAACCACAAGAAATCCTAGCTCTTGAATAGCATAAATACATTATGTTTCAGGAACAGTGATAAGTTAATGTTAATATATCTTGTTATGAGAACGAGAGAATGAGCAGTGGTTTGTTAATGATCGCCATCATAGTATTCGCCTATATTACAACTCAAGTAGTAAAGTTCATTATTACATGTAAAGGTGTTTTCCCTCTTTACTAGCCCGAAAGAAAAAACTTATAAGTCAGACAAAAAGTGAAACACAGATCTTATAGGCATTAAAAAAAAAACCTACAGCATCCTGCATGGCATGGACAACGTTCCTACAAGCTTAGCTTCAAATCTAGCTATAGTTTGTACATAAAAGAAACGAAGGTTCTGAATTACATGTAGGGCAATCCTAATAATTGTACAAAGGAATGAAACCGGACCAAAATTATGTACCTGCTTGACAGACTCGGCGATCTCTGGCCCGATGCCATCACCAGGAAAGAGCGTGGCACGGACGGTCTCCCCGGCCTCCGTTGAGAACGGCGCCACGGCCGGTGCCAAAGCCCTGCCGGTCACCCGCGGCAGGACACTCCCCTGCAGCAGCCTCCGGAGCGCCATGCCTGCCCCCCACAGCCCTGCGACAGCCAACACCACGCACGTCAAACCTGATCATGACGGAACGGGACGACGCCTGCATATATAGCACCTATAACAACTCAAGCGGAACACGAAATTCGATCGGAGGAAACCCTCTAGATTCGAGCGGAATTCGATCGGGGGAGGGAGAAGCCCGTCCCCCGATTGAACGGGAGGAGATCGTGCCAAGGCAAGGAACGGCGGTTGGCAAGATCGGAGGAGGTAATGTACCGGACAACGAAGATTCGCGAGGGTTCGCAGCGGCGGCGGCGGCGGTCGTCTGCGGCGGGGAGGAGATGGGAGGACGGGGGAGAGAATGGAAAAGGGAGATGCGGAGAGGCGAGGGGTGGTGGAAGGGGAGACTTCTTCCGGGCTCCCTCCGATTTATCTGGCCGTCGATTTGGATCGGACGGCTGGCGTTCCGTGGGGCCCGAGCCCCGTCGATGGTGATGCTTGTTTGTTGCGCAAGCAGAAGAAGAGAAGATTTTGTTTTCTACTTTTCTTTTTCCGGAGATTGAAGAGAAGATTCTTTCAGAGTTGGCCTTCGGCCCAATTTTATTTGAAAGAAAAGTTTGATCTTCAACGACCGCAAAACAAGTTTTTTTTTAATTGCAAAGTTCGTTGACAGTCTTGGCTTTCGAGAGCTTCTTTTCTAAACTCAAGGATTTGGAATTAAAAAAAAAAACATTTACAGTGTCCGTCTGGTTATTTCACATATTTGAATCTGCCTACTTGTATTCACGCAAGAAACTTCTCCCTGCAAGAAAATAAAACGACATGAGGCCGGATTATTTTTCTTTTTCATGAAGAGTAGTGTTTGATGTTCTTGTTCTAAAATGTATGCACTTCTAATTTTGTTGTAAATCAAGTGGTCCTAAATTCGATTAACTTTATACAAAACACTAGTATTATATAATTAATTTTTAAAAATGTGCATCAATAACTCTATCATGGGGTATAGTAGAAGGAACCATTTAAATTATTAAGATTAAACTCAGTCAGATATTGCCTCTTGCCAATGCGGCTTCAGCAAAAAAATTCTCATTCCTCCCTAATATACAACACGCATCTTGTATGAACCCAAAAAGAAAACATATATCCCTTGCACAATAAGTTATCATCGTGGTATGGTGCATGACAGGACAAAATTTAAAGGTTAGTTATAAATCTCGATTGCACCATTCATGTCTCAAACTAGAACTACATAGATTTTTTGATATAAAAAATACATAGATTTAAAGTGAGACCTTGTCTAACCTATAATGGCTATCCTCCCATATTTCATCTATGTTATTACAAAGGTTTTGGGCTATAACAGGAAGTTCCATAGACCAGATGCAAACTCCAGATAAAAACTAACAAAATATCTGGAGAAGCTACTAAGATTGCTCGAACCATCCTTGGGGAGCTCATGAACCATTGAAAGTACTTTGGGTGAGTTTTAACTAGTTGGACCATTCGACATGCATTATTGAACCGTCTACTATTCACGTTAGAGGAACCAGTGCTCGCTCTTAAACCTACCAAGAGCAATTGGGCCATGGTTTGCTAAGGGATTGCTTCTAAGATATTGCAAGGTGAACCTATGACACATTATAGGAAGGTGTACTGGGGTGGTTTTGCCTATATGAAGTGATGAGGGCATCCCTCCTCCGGCTACAATACAAGCCAGGGGGACAAATATGACCAATGTAGTGTGGGCATCCAAGTCGTCCAAGTCATGGTGGAGGTCCCTCTAACTTAAGGTGGAATCCATTTCAGATTCCAAGAGAAGTCTTGAGTAAAATTATGCCTAGGACACATATAGACACTATTTTTTACAATCCGCATATGCAAGGAAAGAATGTTTATTTGTGATTTTTTTTTCTATTTAGTTGTCGAGAAATGACAAGGGCAAAGTGGCGTTGAGAATCAAGCTATTCAGCAAGGAAAAACAGTCGACAGTTCCCATGGACCAACTATGGGCGGCTATCATAGATTTGTGACACATGTCGATATGCACATATTCAACACCGGTATAGTTGTAAATTCTTTTAAGTGTTTCTTCTAAATTTAGGCAGCATTCCTATATGTATATCGAATGCATGCATATGGACAACGACGTGAATCCACGACAGATGCCCCACCATTACCGAAGTTTTATTTTCTTTTAAAATAAAATAAAAGGCACTAGCGGGGGCCATATTCTGTAACTGGGCCAAAATAATTCCATTAATATAAGCCCATTTTACAAAGCCCACCACAGCCCATTTTGTAAAGCCCACAGCGGGTAAACCTTCTCTCTACTCCCAAATATCTATATAAACTAGCAAACCCTAACGCTCCCAACCCTTTCTACCGCGCAGTCATCCCCGAGAAGGAGCAGCCGCCGCCGCGAAGAACCCTAGCAGGCTTCGCAGCCGTCACTCCTCCTCGGGGCGCAACAATGGTGGCCGCAAAGAAGACGGTAACGACCCCTCCCTCCACGCTCTTTCCCGGTCCTCCCACACGAGTCGACGTTTCTCCCACCCTTTCGTATATCTGCCTTCGTTTTCTCACGGAAGGATGAGATTCTGCTGCATTCCGCTTGTTCACGTTTCTAGTCTTATGTTCTAGCCTTCTAGGCTCTAACTATGCGCTGCTTGTTGGTGTGATGGTGTTGTTTGTGCAGAAGAAGTCCACGGACAACATCAACAACAAGCTGCAGCTTGTTATGAAGAGCGGCAAGTACACGCTCGGCTACAAGACCGTCCTCAGGACTCTCAGGAACTCTAAGTGTAAGACATTTCTTTCAAGCAATAATTTGTGTGCCGTAGAACCTTTCGTGGCATGTGAACTCATGCATATTTGCAAAGTCGTAGTTTAATTTTGTGGTAAGGGTATTGTGGAATGTAGAAACTGCTTAGTGTTGCATGTCATGGCCACTGTGTATGAATTGATGCTTTCTCAGCTAGCTTCCATGCTGTCGATTGTGACCTGAGGTGTGTCGGAGGTAGCTTGTAGCCTTGTATGTTCTCATTACAACTTAAGTGAACCTTTTTTACATGTCAATATTGGAATACGATTTTGAGAGAAGGAGAATAGGGTATTGAATCCATGACCTCAGCCACGACAACCTCATGGTTACATGGATGCCCACCAAATTATTCTCTGGACAACGTATTTTTGGACATGTTCTCTGGAAATTGTATTTCCTCTATATATAATTAAATATTATGGATGGGGGATCTGATGATCCTTTCCCCAGATGATCGACAGTGAACATTATGTGCTCTATAATCCTCTTTTGTGAATCAAGCCAGAATTCTGGTCCTCACAGGTTATACAACAATATACTTTGTCTGACTGAGGGAACTAAATGTAGTGCCTTTTGGTTGTTTTTTTATGCCCTCAAAATTGATGCTTTTTTTATGCCCTCAAAATCGATGCTTCTCTTGGCTTCGGTTGTAATTTCACAGTTGTTGCATGTTTAGAGGATATGATGACCCTTTCCCCAGATGATCGACAATGAACATACTGAGCGCTATAATTTCTCATTTGAGAAAACCAAGCCAGGACTCTGATCCTCTGAATATTTTGTTTATTTTAGTTTTCTGTTATTTGGATAATTGACAGTGAGCATTCTGTGCTCTATAACTCTCTCTGTAGAATCAAGCCAAAATGCTGATCCACCACAGTTCATACAACAATGTATTTTTCTTTATCTCACTGATATGGAACGAAATGTACTGCCTTTTTCTTTTGTTCTCAAAATTGATTTCTCTTAGTGTAGGTTGTTGCTATTTCACAGTTGTGTTGCATGTTTAGAGGATATGATGACCCTTTCCCCAGATGATCGACAATGAACATACTGAGCGCTATAATTTCTCATTTGAGAAAACCAAGCCAGAACTCTGATCCTCTGAATATTTTGTTTATTTTTCATTTTCTGTTATTTGAAATTGTGCTGTATTCCTTTCTTTATAATCAAAGCCAATGTCGGATGTTCACTGTTCGTTCTCTCTGAAACAAACATGCATTCTTAGTAGCTTTTTTCAAAGGTGTGACTGTTTTTCAAGTTTAGCGTTGAAAACTGATTACCAATGGATCAACTGAGATGGCCATTGTGTATGAGTCAACGCCATAACTATTCCCTCCATGCCATGCTTACAGTACCTGTGCATGATATCACAGGTAATAAGCATAAAATATGGGGATATTCCTGCCTTATAATTATTTTACCTTGGCTTGATGTTGTTTTTTTGCAATATATAACAAGTGCTTTTAATGAACCGTGTTTGATTTTCACTGTTATCAATAGTGTTTCCTAACTGGTGTTCTAGTTAGTGTCACTTGAATCAACTCTTCTGCTTTGTCTACTTCCTTTCACATATGGTACTTCTTTCTTAATTCTTAAAATTTGTCATATGTGAGTAAATTACTGTGTTCTTTGCAACCGAAATCATCACAATACCATTTGCCTGTTCCCTGTTATCTTCTACTTAATGTGTTGCAACATGCCTGTAATATACTGTACCTTTATTGATTTACAGCGAAGCTAGTGATCATTGCTAACAACTGCCCACCCCTCCGTAAATCTGAAATTGAGTACTATGCTATGCTGGCTAAGGTCACTGTTCACCACTTCCATGGAAGTAAGTTTGCTTCATCGATTCTGTTATGCTGCATAATAGTTTGTTCAATTGTTGTTGGAATATATGATCTAGTCCACTGTTGATTTGTGGTCTGAGTAGGCATGCCAGTGTATCATTTAGATCCTGAGGAAAGTTTAATGTAATGTCTAGTGAATTGCAGAAAAGTGACAGCAATTTACATTTCTGTTAATTATTACCAGTCCTTGCTTGAGGAATTAGTGTTACTAAAATATGTGCATAAGTGGGTTTCCAATCTTGCTTTGAAATAGGATAATAGATGTCTAGGCCATTTCACTTTTTCTATGACACTGTTCTTGATGTTTGAGATTTGTTTGGTTTTCAGACAATGTTGACCTTGGAACTGCCTGTGGTAAATACTTCCGGGTTTGCTGCCTCAGCATTATTGATCCTGGTAACTTAAATACTGTCCTTTTTCAGAATATACTTGGACGCATGCATTTCACAAGGTTTTTAATTACTATTATGGTGTGTCTGCAGGTGATTCTGATATCATCAAGACTACACCGGGTGAGCAGTAAAAGGGCTAAGCCATTATGTCTTCTCTGCAATTGTCTAGAGTGCAGTAGGGGATCTTACTGTACTTGTCGTTCTTTCGTCTTGTTAAACAGCAATTAACCTGCTAGTAAACTGAGTTCTTGGGAACAATTTTTGCTCCGGTGGTTTGGCACTTGCAAATTTATTTACAATCGAGCTTTAGCCTATCCCAGATCGCTTTTGTACTATGTTTTATATGTCGGCTGATGAAACCTTTGGCATAGTTGAGGTTTCATGTTAAGACTACCAGACAAGTTCAGCACCAGTGGCGACGGTATCCTATCTATCTAGCACACAACTAAAAGGAATCGAAAGCAATCGATCATCAGTTGTGCGACATGCGAAATGTCTAATGGCCTGTTTGTTTGCACGGAATTGAATGTGATATAAGCTAGCTGATAAGATAAGCCGGTTGGTTTGGTGTGAGAGGAAAATACTGTTTAAGCAGCAGATAACAGGGTTTTTTCTCCCGGTCGGTAACCGGTCGGTTTGGCCGGTTACCGACCTTGTCTTGTTAAAAATTTGAAATTTGAAATTTAAAAAAAAACCCTAAAAATTTCTAAAAATAGTTCACGATTTATAGAATCGAATGGTGTCAAATTTTTTTCAAATTTGAGTTCGTTTAGTATTTTTATGGACGTATGGAAGTTTGAATAAAAAAAAAAAAAAAGGCGGCCCATTAAGGCCCATGAGGCCCAAGTGGCCCGACCGGCGGGATAAGGGTTCCCCGGGGGGGGGGGGGTCGTATCCCATCCCCTGGACTCCCACCCCCCCTCGCCCGAGCCTTCCGCCGCGGCGACCGACCCAAACCGGGCGGAGGCTCGGGCGCCGCCTGCCCAGTATCTTCGGCGGGCGGTTGGAGCGGTTTACCGCCCGTCCCGAAGCGGAAACCGCTCGGTTGGCGCGGTTTCCCTAGTGGATGCGAAGCCGAGCACCTTTGCCTTGCTCCATACGAAGGTTCGCAATCGGTTGTCGCACAAGAAACTAAGCAAGCTTGTGTATGTGAACTACAACCTTGAGGCGGCTGGGTCGACGGCCAACGTTGAAGGTGATTTTATTGACCGGTTGCGCCATTTCTTTCTATGATCGGGAGAATCCGGTTCGGGAATGGATGGAGTATGGGAGATCGAACGCGGATCCGGTCTTGGATGAGGATGATGATGATGATGATGTCCCGTTGCCTTCCCATCTTGTCGTATTTTTTTTTTCTTTTATCAATTAGCCACTTATGTACCACAATTTTTTCATGCCAATTTTTGTTTTACGTTAGGAGAGACCAAATAGACCCTCAGAGATCTACGTGGGGCTACGGGGGATGATTCCATCGGTGATTGGGCCCGGACATGTGGGTGACACGCACCTAGGAAGAGGAAGTTCCAGGCACCAAAGCAAACTAACCCCAAGAAAGAAAAAAAAAGGAAAACAAGTACAACGGGTAGTGAGCAATCCAAGTCCACCGTTCGGAGGAGTCCCAAGATAGCGGCTCTGGCGACGATGATGATGAGGTGATGGTGATGGTGACGGTGGCCGGCGACGGTGGCGGTGGTGGGTATGGTGGTGGTGGTGGTGGTGGTGGTGGGTATAGTAGTGGTGGAGGAGGTGCTAGCGGTGCTGGTGGTGGTGGTCTTCACTTCATATCAATTGCACCTACTTACGTATATTTGTTTTCTTTTATGTGAGTTCTAATTATGGTTCATTGCATATTTCACACATGCTACTCGGGATGAAGACCATGGACACCGACTTCCGCACCGACGGACTACGATACTCCACAAGTACTCTTCTTCCTCCCTACAAATACCTCACGGGCTCCTTACAACTACCCTGTTCCCGACATGACCATGCAAATTGCCGACTAAATGGGTCTATGAATGGGAGGACCCTCATTTTTACGCTTTGTTAGTTCAAGAATGGGAGACAACGGCGGCATGGACGGACCAATCTTGGCAAGAATTCAAGGCCGACCTCCTTCGACTGCGAGGTATCAATCTTATGTCCACCGCCGAGTATGAGCAAGGGTGCGCAATGGGGGTCTTTCCATTTGTATCACAGCGTTGATATGTGCATGAGACCATGTATTTGTATCGGACTATTTGTTGTTTCGTTGGAGTGACTTTGTTTGCCACCGGGTGGCGGACTTTTATTTAGGCACTATGTATTTATGTGACAATATTTATTATGACTTTGTGTGCTCTTCGACATTATTTTTTCAGAAGGTCATGCCGAAAATTTTAATTTTTTCTAGCCAAAATAAAAAAAAAACAGTCGGCCGGTTTGCACCGGTTACCGTTCAAACCGGTCGGTAACCGGTACAAACCCGACGGGTTTACCGTCCATACCGTTTGACTGCGGATATTTGAATTTTGAAATTCAAATTTCAAACCGCCGGTATTTGGCGGTTTTTCGGTAACCGTCCGGTTTACGAAACCGCCAGCCGGTAAGTGAAACCTTGGCAGATAAGCCGGCTGATAAGACAAGCGAACATAGCGCCGACACTATCTTCGGCCAGGTCCCGCCGCGGGGTTCCCCCGTCCACCTCCGGCGCAGCAAGAGTTCGACCACGATGAGGCCGGACGGCTGCTTCTCCAGCCAGCCCCCAGCGGCCGTGCCGCAGGTCCTGTCCAAGGCCTTTGCAGAGTGCAGACGGAGGTGTTGCTGTTCAAGCCGCTGAGCGACATCGAGATCGAGGTGACCACGAGCGGTACAGGCGACGGCAACGCAGACAACCTCCGCGTACCGCACCCAATCGCAGCGACGGTTGCTTTGCTTCCCCGCCCTCTGCTCTGGCCGTTGATCCGCTGCTGTGCATATAGCATATAACACACGCACACGTGATCTTGGCCATGGCCGTCCGTATGCGTTTGGCTATGGTTGCAGCGCTTTGGAAGAACTTTTACAAGAATTGTAAATGTGACGTATACTCCCTCTTTATAGAAAAAAGACGTTATTTCGGACATGACATGGTCTCTAAAGTATAATTTTGACTTTATATTTCTATAAAAATACTCATCATAAAGTGATATATTTATATTTTTATGATAAACTATTTATATGGTTTTCACATTTCTAAACTCAACAACTTAAAAGTTAATCATAATGTATGTTCCCAATATTTGACCTAAACCTTGTCCAAAACGACATCATTTTTCTATACGGAGGGAGTACATGTATGTATCGGGTTTGTTAACGAGGAGTTTTTAGTCGTGCATTGGGGGCATATATGTAGCTGCATCTGCACTTCAAGTTTTAGGAGACCTGCACCTGTTGTTTTAGGGAACCAGAGCAGGGTGTGATTTGGCTAGTCAGAAATTTTAGTACTCACTCCATCCTAAATTATAAAACATTTCAAGAATTTTGGAGAGTCTAACATTTTTTAGTTTGATCAAAATTATAGAACAAACCATAAAGATTTATGATATCAAATAGGTATTCTATGAAAATATAACTAATAAATAATCTAATGATTCTTGAAATGACTTATAATTTAGGACGGAGGAAGTATTGTATAGCTAGCCGTTTTCAAGCAGATCTTCAAAATTGATCAATCAATTGAATAAAGGAGTAACTTGATTTTTATTTTTTGTTTGACTTATTGGAAGCAACATGTCTTCGGAGCTATAAACTCATAGGAATTGCAAACCATGCGCAATATTGCAATAATCAAAAACAAATAAACTAAACTTTACACTTCCATTATTTTTCTGTTAGGAGTAAAATGGTCATGAAGGAAGCCGATTTGTTTTAGGCCTTATAAGCAGTTTTATTTTTTATTTATATTCTTTAAAAATACTGTGACCAGACCTGTAAAGCTCAAATATTTTTGGGAAGGGAGAGTATTTCTATTTGAATTGGCAATTTTTTTTTGGTTAAAAAGGACATGATTTATATCCTCCTTTTCCATTGGCAAGACGAGTACATTTTTGCAAACATCTGGTTCGGATAATTATCATCACACTATAAAAGAGCGAGTTTTTTTAAGAAGGCTCTCCCTCTATAATAACCGTTCGATCTTAGTGCCGTGCTATATGATCCCTCCGTCGTCTAAGATCTTATTCTCCCTTGTTAATAACCGTTTGATCTAGACTCCATGTTATATGAGCCTTCCATTATCTAAGATCTTACACGCCAATATAAAACACCCTTTTTAACACAAAATTTAAGATAGGAATCCGCATAGAGCCCATAGGCTTGCCGTGTCCCAGTTATTCAAATTATTTATTAATTCCTTTACGAGTTAAGTACTTCTATGTTGACTTGCACTATTATTTTTCTTGGACTCCTGAGTCCTCAAGGCACATCGATACGGATGCTTGCATGCAACTAATAAATAAAATCATCGCAAAAAGGATACACGTCAATACGAATGCATGCATGCGTACTCTGTACAGTAATTAAAAGGCACGTTAACACGAATACATGCATACGTGTATGTATTAGCAATTAAAAAGAAAATAATAAGAATCTGAAAAAAAAAAACACGTGAGAAAGATGGCGAAGACCAACTCTCTGTCTCTCTTCCAATGCTGCTCCGGATCCGATCCGGAAATAACGAATTGGCCTTCCCTGGATTCGGGTTGCTCTTTTTTTGATGGAGCTAGAAATTAGAAATTGAATTTCTTGGTTAATAGGCCCGTCATATTAGGCGGCCCAGTAGAGCATCAGTCCTCCTACGTATCCGGTATTAGAATCTCAAAAGCCTTGCATTACTTATAGTACCACATTGTGAATGTAAAACAACTACAATGTGGAGGTGGAAATAAAACCAAGGAACACCCAACACCACAATGTACACGTTATGACAGACAAACAATCCTCTAAATCCACTTATTGTATGACAAAAAAGATGAAAACTAAATCTAAACATGTTTGTAAGAAAAAATGATGGAAAAAATGACATGTACATGTGCTTTATCCTCAGCTTTATTTATGTGTCCAAAAAGGAAAAAAACATAAAGCTATGTTGTTTATGGGCTAAAAAGCTTGCTAAATAAATTAATACTATACATTATTTAAGTCATAATTGTTTTCCATCTGCCAATGTTTTTTAATTTATATTACATTACTTTATATCTTTTAATTTAGGCAAAATCTTATTACATCATTAATAAGTCATAATCCTTCACATTGTTAGTATGTGCCCACAGTAAACATTGGGTGCAAAGTATGGAAAGGATAATCGATGAAAATAAGTAATAAGCTCAGTCCAAGATGAGTATACAAGTAATAAGCTCATTCCAAGATAAACGTTCTCTTCTCTAATCTGCATAGAGCCTGAGACAACGACAATTTATCCACCCATACAAATACCGGGGTTCTCCAACTGTACGAGAATGGATCGAAAAAAAATATAGAAATAAGATAAGATATCAGCAAACCATAGCTGTTTAAAAAGATGTCAAGTGAAATTACAACAATATATACAGTTCAGGAATAACAAATGATTTGAACCTTATTTTGCACGATCTAGATCAAATCGATCTAGCACTTGCAATCTACATTTATTGTATATCATTGACAACACATTAACTTTTTCATTCCATTTGAAATAGTTTTCAGAGACACGTGCGTGTCGCACATGCTTATTTGCTAGTATTATTAAAAGACAAACTATTAAATCTCATCAAAATAATAAAAAAAAAACTTCTCCCAGTGTCACCTCTGCTATTTCTTCACCCGTTCACCGCGTTCCTACAGCCTACATTAAATCTCTCTCCCTCCCGGCGACGACTGGCGACAGCCGCTGCCGCCCGACTCCAGGTCCCGAGGTCTGCGTCGGAACCTTCGTCGGCGACGAGCACCCACCAGGTATCAGGTATGCCCAACCCTTCTTCCCTCCCTGCTGTGCGAAACCGAGCACCCAAACCCTAACTAAAGCTATCTGCATTCGGATCTGATCTAATTGCAAGTGTATATATATTATTATTATGGATTTTTTGGGCAAGAATTCTCCCAGTCTTGGGTCTGCCCCAGTGCCCCTCTTCTGATTTCTGGAGAAGAGAGATCCGTCACTGATTTTCGCAGTCCTCTTGTCAGATGGCGAGCACGGGGCGGTCGATGCTGCTGTCACTGCTGCTCTTCGCGGTGACGCTGTCGCTGCTCGAGATGTACAGAGCCAAGTTCGCCTCGTCGGAGCTCATGACCATCGCCGGTGGATTCGTCTGCTCCCTCCTCTTCCTGCTGCTACTCACCGTGCGTTACCCTCCCCTGTTGTTTCTAACTCCCTTTCTCGTTTCGAATTGTGCATTGGTGCAGAAGTCATTGTCCCTCTTTCTGATTTGTTAAATTTAAGTGGTAGAAACTTGTATGCCATAGTGTAACAGTAAATAAATGTAGGGTGTAATGCTTAGGTCGTGGTGGATCAATCCATTTCATTCTAAAGGCCAAACAAAAAAAGTGAGTGAGAAGATGATAGCCATCCCGCAAACCAAACTCCCCCTTAGGGCTTGTTCGTTTAATTCCAAACCTGAGGGTTTTTTTTTTTTGTTTTGTTTGTTGACCTGTAGAGGATAAAATTCCCCTCAATACCCTCGGATTGGGGAATAACAGAACAAGCCCTTAGTAAGTTGGTGGTGGATCAATCCATTTCATCGTTTTGTGTTAACTATAGTTCTAGATTCGTCAGCTCTTCATCAATACGTGTGCTTACTGCTTGGAATTTTTCCTTATTACAAATTGATAATTGGAACAATTGTTGCAGTTCATTGGGAACTACCAAGAAGCCAGTGGAGATAGAACTGGGTGGGGTGCAGGTGTGTGTGGCATATGATCTCTCATGTCCTTTCACAGTATTTTATTTGACTTTGATCACTTTTGCTCCTCCTTGCAGTTGTTGTAGCACAACTTGTAGCTCTTATTGTAGCTGGCACTGTCCACCGCGTCTGTATCACAACATGGTATGTTACCTTGAAGACACACCACTGATTTTTTTTTTTTTTTTTTTTTTTTTGGTACCAGCCGTTAGCATTTATTCTGCCACACGGACCCATACGAACCTTAATGCTTCCATTCTGCTAAATAAGGATTTTGTTGAGAACTTGGCATTATCATTAGGTGCTAGTTCAACATTTCTATTGGAATGTTTGCTTATAAGGTTTTCTTCTTTCGGATGCCAGAAAAAGGAAAACAAGTCACTTTGTTTGTGTTAAGGAGTTGGAGCCTGGAATTGTTAATTGAGTCATTTACACAGCATGGTTTATTGTTATTAAAACATACATCATATTCATTTGATATCTATTTCTTGTGAGCCTGGGATTTTTTTCCTGGTGCTGTCAACTTAAGGTCAAAATGCACAGTCCACAGGTCCAACCTCAAACTACAGTCTAGAGTCCACATAGAATAGAACATATAGGTAACAATACATTATGTGTTGGTTGGAAGTTGGAACTGATTTCTGGTCATCAGCCAGAGAATCAAGTGGAGTACCATACCAGTAGAGCTATATGCAATATCTGTCCTTTGTTTGCTGTTAACTTTCTTGTTATGCATTTTTGCATGTTGTAAAAACTATAGAAAATGCTATGGTCTTACTGCACTGCTATTTATGCGTTTGCTGTTCGATCCGAACAGATGCCTAATGTGGTCAGCACGATGTTTAAGTTTGTAAAATGGATGGCTAGTTGGCTATCAGCTGATAATCCATTTTATACAAAATAATATATTAGTGATCCTTCTGCAGTCTCAGATTTAAAGTTTGTTACTGTTGCTTGCAAGCTAAAGTACACCATATATTTGGCAAAACTCAACCACGTAACTTACATGTCTCTTGTGAGAACACTAGCATTCTCTGGTATACATCATGAATCGACATTTTGCCCAGTAGAAGTGTGTTGGTGGAAACTTTTATTATAATATATGTGGTTATTGGTTTGAAAGATCAGGCAGCAGATAGACACCATTGTCATGATACCATATAGAGTATTCATCCAAGACCCTAGTGATTATACTTTTCCTATTTTTAGTGCTCATTCGTTCCCTTAATCATAATCATTTTCCCCCGTGCAAGCTCATGCCAAAAACCATGTGTGCAAACTAACCATGTTGTTCCACTTTGCTGCAGCTTCCTGTTCTCTGCTGGACTCCTTTACGAGGTTGACAAACTCTCTGGCATGATCCTTTCGAGGAGTGAGTCTAAGGTGAGGCGGCACTAAGCACAGGAGCAGCACAGAAGAGATGATATATTCGTGTACGATGAAGTATTTTTTATGTCAAACTGGAGTGCTAGTTCGCGCTCGGAGTTGAACCCATCAGGCCTTTTCTGCTTAGGCATATAGGAGCTCTGGATTCTGGATACTGGTGCGTTTGCACCGAGGTCACATTCTGATGTTTGTCTAATCAATTGACTAGGTAATTTACCACCTTTTGCCGGTTTCCAGATGTCATTTTCGCCATACTCGCGTTGCTTTGCATCTACTATCTGTGTGCATTATGGTTTTGCCATCTGTTTGTCGCTCATATGTTTGTCCACGCCGCTGTCTTATCCTTTGGTGAAACGCGAGGACACGCCTCCAAGACAAGCTGTTCGGCAGAACTTATGAGCCAGCTGAAAAGCCAAAACACTGTTGAAACGGCTGGTTTGGGAAAATATTGTTGACTGATAAGCTGAAACAACTTTTCAGTTGAAGCGAACAGGTCAAAGAAGTTTGATTGCACACAACTCACAAAGCAGAGTGATGGGATTAGAAAATCCATTGATTTTGTAAATAAGCTTATCTATATTTTGTTTGGTTACATGGATAGAATGAGGCAATGAGCATTTTCTTAGTTATAGATGGATGGTGTGAGTGAAAGGAGAATAGTTGACTAATTATATTTATTATTAAAAATAATAACTATTAATTATACACTAATAGATGCGCACTAGCACTAATTTTATCATGGTAATGATTGATTAAGGATAAAATATGTTAATTCGCACAGCTACCATTATACTAGAACATACCATATTTATTTATTTAAGATCTACTTATGTGGAATCTAACAAAATTAGATTTTTAAATTTATGATTTTTCTATGATTTACTACATTTTTTTTTCAAGGATTCAACCAAAATAAACAAAAAAGAAGAAAAAATCATCTTCAAATCCTCTTATAACAAGGTCAGGGAGGTAGAATGAAAGTGAGGAGGTGAATTTTTATCCAGTTTTAGAGTTTGAAGAGGAATACTTTTGCAAAAGTTGAGGAGGTAATTTTTCCGACATGTAAATCTGGCCTGGTCCATTGACTCCGCTGCAATTTCGCAAATGAGCTTTAGCCCATACACTTGGTTCTGGGCCCTGAATTCCCTACGCGGCGGGCGGCGCTCTCTCTGAAACCCTAGGCCTCATCGCTATATATACCCCAGATTGTGCGAGGGACAACACCGCCGCCGCCGGCCATTGGCCATCACGTTCGACGGCAGCGGTTTCGGCTTGGACAGCTGTTGTCGGAGCCATCTCGCCCTCGTTTCAGCTTTCCTCTTCTTTTTTCCTATAAATCTCGTTATTCGCTTCTGTTGTCCGACGCTGGTTTTAGGAAATTTGGGGGGCCGTTGTATTGATGCAGATGAGGAGACACAAGTTTTAATGGGTAATTTGCGTCTGAGGCATCTCTGTGATGTCACACCCTTTTTCACCTTGGAGATCTGATGCATCATCCTCAGTTGCTCCCTACAGCCCCTTGATCCGTTTGCTTGCTAGTTTGTGCTGAATCCTGAATCCGTTTTTATCGCTTCTTGATTTCTGTTTGTGATCCTGTTTCGAAGTTCCATGGTTTTGTTTTTTTGCGGGGAGGAGATGATGTGATGATCGAATTGTTTCCCTATTGGTTTGATAGGCCGCCATGATGGCTCAAACTGTATTAGCTCTATCTGATCATCTCCTTCGCAATTTGATTTTCCAAAACCACCGATCTATTTATTTATTTTACTATGTATATTGTTTTAGTAAACAATTTATTAATATGACAACAAAACCGTTAAATGACTAGTGCGGGTTTCGCAATCCCTTTTATCAAACAATTTATGTTTGTTCTCTTTGATCGCAAACATAGTAAATTTGAGGGATAATGATAAATATATATTGAGAACCACCAGAAGTGATGGGTATCGAATTTGTGAATGATAAATATATATTGAGAACCACCAGAAGTGATGGGTATCGAATTTGTGAACTTTCTAATTCCTAATCATAAAGTTAAAATCTGTAACTAAAATCTACCATCAAATAATGGTAATTTTATAATATAAAATATATTATGATATAAATTATAAAACAAATAAAGTGTAATTTGAAAGACTGTCGAACTTAGAAAATCGGATTATCAGCTGGTAAATACTGGCCAGAGGGATGTTGCGTTTGGGGGCACCGCACCTGGGCCTGGGCTTATTTGTCTCAGCCTGTTGGATAGCCTCATATGCAGTTGTCAGTAGGTTTTTTCTGGTTGTGTTGTTTTTGAAGGCCCACAACGGAAGCAAACGTTCCAACACAACAACATTACGGACTGATTCTAAGGAAAACCACATTACGACTCCAGCCATTCCGTTTTATGTGGCGTGTGCTATTTTTTTTGAGAATGGCCATTTTAATTTTTACCTGGCGTAACTCTCAGCACTTTACACTTACAAGCGAAGGTGCTCCACCCACTACATGCATGTAAAATTGATTGGCTATTCTGTTCACTACATGTATGCAAAATTGATTCGCTGTTCTGTTTCACCGTTCCTCCTCTCTTGCTGCATGCATGCAAAAAACTGATGGTGACTTGAATCATCGTACCATTCCAGAGTTCCAAGAAAAGACGTGGATGCAGCGCAGCTGCCTCAATCATACAACGACCTAATTAAGATGCTCTGGGTAGAGCGGTTCTAACCAAAGAACATTATGAGATACTACCCACTTTCTTTTGACCAATAATTAAACTAGCAACTTTTAACTGTTATAGTACAAATTTGAATAAATTTGTAATCATATATACTGATAAGTTTTCACACATTTATAAGTATAAAGACTATAAAATAAAAGGGGCTATCTATCTATTTAAAATACAGTTTCTATATGATTTAGCAAATATAAATAGTATTTTGTGGTTTCTAGGTTGGGATTGGGAGTTGGGAACCCCCTCCTTTTGCTCTCTACTTCCCACAAACTCGCGGCAACCGATAGAGTGGACAAGAACATCGATTAGCCAAACAGCAGGATTCAATACATCTTGAAATTCAACTTCATACCCTCCATGTCTTTCTAATTCATATGAGCATGGGTCGTGAGTACTCACATCGCATACTGGACATGGAGGTTCTTTGGAATAAAAAATAGGTTGTAAAAAACTCTTCACTTTTCAATATTATATATAGATTACAAACAGAATTTACAAACATGATTTAACGATAAGTCCCCGCCGCAGGCTCAAACATGATCGAGTGGGCCATGATACAGCTGCAAACACCATTTATGTCATGCATGAAATTGTGTATTGATGTGATAAGTGATGACCTTTGATATGAAAGTGGCATGTGTAGCATGCTGCAAACGGTATTTAAAACAATAAGAAAAAGCTTAATATATCAAAACAGTTAAGATACAACATTCTAAGAGCATAAATAACAGTCACACCAAAACCTCCAATCGATGGAACTAGATGTATATCTGTTCTTTGTTAGAAGGCTAACTCCAAAGTAAAACTGCTCTACAATATTGAGCATATATAGTCTAGGCCCTGTTTAGTTCTCAGGTACATATTTTACTTACTAGGAGGTAATACTTTGAATAAATCTGAACCATCGATTAATTAACATAAAAAACAAAAAAAATATATTTCCAAATCCCTGCATGCACGGAAGAAACATAAACAGGATACCGCTGTGCTTCCCTTCCCTTGTTCATTGCACAGGCTGGCGTATCCCAGCATGCGTGCGTATATTACCATAAAAAATTAGCAAGTACATACATACACAACAACTAACACATTTTATTCGGTTAAAAAAATATGTTACGTGCAAATAATTATTCAGCCATAAATTTTAGTGATCTTCAAGTCAAAAAAAATTAGTGATCTAAAATAGTTAGAAGTTAACATATTACATATAATTAAATGGTGTACATTGTGCTAGCTGGAATGAAATTATATTATAAAATTAAGAAGACCTTGAAATAAAACACACATCAAATTCTTTTTATAATACTTAGCTTTGTTAAAATAGTACATACATGAAGAACATTAATAGCTAACGTCAATTGAGTAGTGAACTTTAGCGATCTAAAACATATTACACGATAATACATGTGTTACATAATTGAGTGTGTATATTATACTAGCTTTTCAAAACTATATTACATAATTGAGAGGGTCTTCTAATAAAACATATAGGTATCGTAAAGTTTCATATAAGTGCATGTAGCTTTTTGAAATATGTGCATATAAAGAAGTGCATCAAAATAGTAATTAAATTATGTTATATCTAAACTTGCAAAAATAAAAATATTTGTCATATCTAATAGATCATGTATATATCAATTAGATCTAGAAAAAGATCTTTATATCTAAAATTTCCTTATTTCACATATTACCTCCTAGAAAGTAATATGTGATTCTAGCCATTCGATCAGATTGAATGAACGGCTCATAGTTATTTGGATGTACCACAATAAAGCCCTTGAGAGAAAGTTGAAAAGTAATGAAAATTACTTCATGGATATTGGTTTCGATACATGGAATCCAAATTGCCGTAAGATGAAAGCAAAAGAGACATCGGTTGATGTCACGAATGAGGAATCTTCTTATAACAGCGCAGGGCCGAGAAGTCTGGGCTTTTCCTTCCAAGCGATCAAGATTCCTCGTGATTCTGAAGCCACGTGGATGAACAACAGCCCCAGGTGCTTAGATGAGTTACCCTCTAATAATGATTAGTTCTTTGAATCCAAACAGGTATAGCTAATTGTTAGATGAATATTTAACTTATAATTACTTCACTACTTGAACCAAAGTAGCTAATACTAGTGTCTAAAAAATAATTGCGATCTATCAGATCACTAACTATTAGCAGCTAATTGATCCAACAGGCCCAAGTCAATCGATGTTCCATCAGGTAATCGTTCCTGGCTTCCTGCACCCTGCCAATATTGCACGGGACCGGTTACTTTTCGTTCGACGGATTAGGTTATCCAAGATTCTCGTCTACTTATCTATGAGACCTTATTTGAGTGGTAGAGATAGGACCACGGAATTTAGCTTGAGAGATGAATCGAGTCCCAATATAATTGCTATGGATAATTGCTTTTGGAGCTAGCAGGTAATCAGTGGAAGGGAAGCTACTACTGCTACTCTCTCGGTCCATTCATGTAAATGGACCGCCAGCTCCTCGTGGCCTGCCAGTGCGCTGAGTGGTGATAAATCCATGGCAGCAACCTTACCTCTCACGTCACAAATTCACAGTAGCTTATAGCATGCTAACCAACAAGCAAAAGCTCAGTAAGCCTTGTTTCCAAAAAGCTTTTAATACTCTGGAAGAAAAGCTTTCAGCTATGTGAATCCCTCAAAATATTAGGAAAAAACAAGCAGATGCTAACCTGCGTCTGCGTGGCTATGGTACCATCCCTGTACGAATGGAAGGTGTACCAGAAATGGCCTGCGACTCGAGGGAACGCCAAGCAGGTGCAGCGGTGTGTGGCTCGGGACACCCTGGCATGCACGCAAGGCCGCCTTTCACGTTTTTGCCTGCCTGACCGCACCGTGCTTCCACCGCTATCAAAGCCGTTCCGTGCAAGTGGTCACAGGTCACACTTCAGTGACAAATGGACAGATCAGGCATAATGAAGAATGAATTATTGCCAGACCAGTGCTTGCAACTCAGATCAGAACATAAAACAGGCAGTTCAAAAACACAGAACAGGTAGAGGCAGGCCCCTAGCTTTCCAGCCGGTCAGTACTTGGAAACCAAACAATTCTGATTTCTGAGGTGTCCCTAGCACTACCAGTAGCAAACCAGTAACATGCTAGGTACATGTGGCAGGGCAATTAGTGGCCTGTGGAGATCAGAGATTCACATACTTGAACATCGTGACTCACCTGCCCTTTTATATTAAGGTTTCAGCGGAGAGGAGGTCACTGGCATTATTCTGCACAAATCACTAGACAATTTCAGGACAAAGATCGAGGCTAGCTATTGATTGCTACTGATGAATCAAATATTTTCTTTTCCCACCAATAATGGAAGGAGGTAGAATTTGATAATATAGCAGCAAGTCAAGGGTGACGCAGAGCACAACTCACCTTTGCGTTTAACCGGTTAACCCCATGCCGACGTCTAAGTTTCAGCTGACTTTAGAGATCAATCAACTATCAACCTGACCTGATATATTCCATTCAGCAGGCGATGACAAAACAGCCAGAAAAGAATTTCTACAGGCTGATATCAGCAACAGAGTTCCTTTCACCTGTTCTTCTCCGTGGCCTGCAGTCATGGGGTCATCAGTGGTAGGTTAGCGTTGGCAACTTGCGTTTGGAGATTTGAACTACTAAGCAACCATCGATGTCAGCAATAGGAGACCGACTACAGCAGAACAATTATATGTGAAGATATAGCTTTATTCCATCCAATGAATATAACATCAGATTCCACTAATAAATGTTTCAAAAAAAAGATTCCACTAATTAAAATATCCAAGATTCCCATGGCTTTTCTCCCATACCCTATGAGCACGCATAAAAGCTATTCAGTAAAAGATCAGCATTTCAACGGTGCTCAAATCGTGTGGGAGGTGTGAAGGTGCAACTGCTATCTACTAAAAAAATATTGATTTGGAGAAAGATTAATAACGACGGGTGAGAAAGTTGTAGGCGAAAAGCAATTGAAAAGGAAAGCAAACCACCAAGGCACCATCCATAGGACTTTATGGCTTCCATCAAATAACAGTTGATGGCTAACACCAAGATACTGATACCCCCACTGAAATATTTATTTGCATTTGCAGCTGCCTACGCTAAACCGCAGGACGGGCAAGTACAGGGGGTCCTCCCAAGTTTCAATATACCATTCTCTCAGACCCAGAGAGAAGCTCATGATATCTTAGCTTCCAGCTTTCCGGGCTTCGTCCCGATGGCTGCGCAGCTATAGAGGAAACCTCAGGGGGCTGGCATGCATCTTTATGAAGGATAAAGATCTGTTAGATGACCATGGATGGTCCATCTTGCAGGTTCCTCTCATGGTTTACATGTTTTGCAGCTTTTGTTGTCCTGGAGGCCATTGTTCCTGCTCATTCATGGTGCTCTCCAAATCCCAGTCCGAGGCATGAAGCAAGGTTCAAGCAGAAGACAAACAAGTTTTGGGAATACCAGGAACAGAGTAATACCTGGGTCGAGATAAGCGTGCCGTTTGACTTGATGTCTTGTATCAACGGTACCTGCACAAAGGTAGGATCAATCGAGCAACTGGCGAGGAAATCTGGCCATGATCCGGGTCATAGTCAAGATGAGGAAGGTACAAGGCTTCAAGGAGAAGATGCAGAAGACATAAATGACCCTGTCCTGCCCATAAGGAAAAGAATTTCCTTGACAAGAATGTCAGAATCATCAGTTTGGGTGACAGGTCAGAGTGGATCAATCTACGAGAGGTTCTGGAATGGGGTGATGTGGGTGATTGCTCCTCATGAACTCCCTACTTCAGCTGGATATGCCACAGCAACTTTCATTGTGAATACAACTATTCTTGCTCTGTCTGAAGCTGGAATCCTTTACCAGGTAAGTTGATCCCGATGATTTAACAGTTCTAGCTTATTCAGACTTGGGTTTCTAGTCAGGTTACCACTTTTTTTGCTATGTCTTATAGGTCATCCTTGAATCTTTTTCTGCGTTATGACAGAACAGTGGTTTTTTCTCGAACACACAAGAGAAAGAACAGTGGTTTATTATCCTTTTGATTTCTCAAAAAGAAAACACCCCAGTTTTCTATGATTACGTTTCTGGGGTATTCTTAATACTAACATGGGCTAATCAATTAAGCTGTTCACCAACGAGCAGTAGCTGTAGTCATAAATTGCAGACAAATATTACAGAAGAAGCCGCATAAAAGCTAAAGTAACAACTAACAAGAGCTTAATCCACAGTAATGAAAGTAACAGAAGAGCAGAAAATGTCCAGATCGAGGTACAACTTTGTTCGTGAGTAAAGGCATAAAGACATGATTAACCCCAAACAGTAATATCATGTTATAAAAAAAAACAAAACAGTAATATCATGTAAAAAAGGATGACCGGAGTATTCTGTTTTCTCTTTTAAATTTGAAATCATGTTAGTTGCATTTCTAAACTACAAGTCATAAGACGGATATCGTAGAAAGTGAAATATTGGCTATAAAATGAACACATCCAAGAGAAATTTAACTCTAATACTTCTACACTTCTCAGCTACAGCTAAATGAGCATGCCCAACCTATATGGACAGAGATGACATTCAACTCTGGCCAGCAGTTCACAAATCTTGGATTAAAATCACAGAGTCAAGCTATGCGTATAAGAAATGGGATTGTATCCAATGATGGAAGGTGAGTCTCTACAGTACTGCTTCCTTTAAGTATTGCAAAAATAGTGATTTGCTAGTTAATTTTAAATCAGATAATATGCATTGACTGACAGATGTTTCCTAATCAGGAAACTTTTCCTATCTATCATGAATGGATCCCTGCTTGAGGTAACAGAAATCCAGCCTCTAAGGTATGCAGCTGTTAAGCCTGTATTGCTGTATTTCTGAATCTCATCCTCTTTGCATGGCTGTAGTATCTTAGTTCAAAATTTAAATGAAAAAACATATAGATAATTAGGTAGAATAAATATAATGACTTTCATATATACTCTACGGATTAAAGAAACTCCGTTACATTTGGAGATCTGAATTTAACGGAGTGCTTATTAAAGTGAATGTTGTGAATTAGCTGCTACTTTTCTAAAACTACATTTTCTCATCACAACAAACTACATCATGATCATGACCTACTGAACGGTCCGACATCATCAATGTCCAGGTGGAATTACCATGGGCGTCCTCCAGGAGCAGATGTATCGTATATATCTGATGCTGGAAATCTGCGGCCAGGGACCTTGTTCACAGTAAGGTACGTTTAGCATGTATTCTTAAGGACCAGAGGGTGTTTCATTCTATTTTTAGAACGTCCCAGTTTGCCCTGCCCCTGTCCTGATCAAAGGCTGAATCACTTCCTACTTAGCATGTTTTTCTACTAATATATCTGTGGACTGTGGGCACAACAAACATAAAACAATAAGACAGTGGTGAATTAAACGGTACAAATGATAAACCTGCTTACATAGGTGTGACTAAACTCATTTATGTTATTTATACAATATAAGTGGCCTGGTTATCAACAGTCTATTTTCCACACCCTGTAAGGTATATTTGTTCAAATTGTTGGGTCCAATGTTAAGATTGGATATGCAGTGCAGTTCCACTGGAGACCTATATGAGTTTGACAAAGAAACAAAGCCATCATGGAAAAAGCATATATGGAGTGAAGACCTGGCGGAAAATATCTCATTGAGATCATCAGCTGGCTGTGCTGTACATGGTTTGTCAGGGTCTAACTCAGTGTCCCTTTTCCTGATAACCAAGGTATGTTCGAATTTGTTTTATCAGACGGGATCCTAGATAATAAAGATGTGTTATGTTTGAGAGCTCACCCACAACATAATCTGCTTAAAATTGAACTTTTTCTAAACATGCCAACTCTTCCAGGTGGATGATTTATGAAGCTAATGTACTAAAAACAAAAAGTATCTGCATATGATTAGTTGGATATTTAATAGCAGAACAGTGAGAGTATGGTGCCATGTCAGTATGAACATTACTCTCCACAGCGAATCTGAACACTAATCATGATTTACGGTTCATAAACTAATTATAGATAAGCAAAAGGAAGAATAAAACAACAGGAATTCAAGAAGATATTTTCTTAGCTAATGCCCCTTTTCCCACTGCAAGAACATTTTTTCCCTCTTTTGTTTGTTAAAGATAGTTATAGATTGGCAGGATGGCCTTTTAGTGGAGCGGCGCTTGCATAGAAGGAAGTGGAAGTGGGACAAACATGGAGCTCCTACGGGTCAGAGACTTAGTTCAATTACAGAAGTTCAGCAGGATGAACTCAATGATGCAACTTCAATGTTTTTAACGACAACCACAGGAAAAGTATACGAATATCAGTTTCCAAAATATACAGGTACTAATCGTCCAATAGTTTCACATTTGTGTCACATTTTGTTCAAGTAAAAGAAACAATAAAAATAACTTTAACAAGGATTGTAGGAAGAACTAGGTAATTGGTTTTTCAATAAAGAAAGCACACAAATTCAAGCTATTCAAGCTTGGTTACATTTGAAACATTAGTATATTCAAAGCAAACTAAGCAAACTGGATTTAACATTCTCGCATAGGACTATATTGACACGATTTATCTTTTGTGCTGGAAAAGGTGGGGCCCAAAGCAATAAGATAAGAGGACAATGGGTAAATCACATGTCCCCTGAGCATGCAAAGGTTGCAAGAAACGTCCCAGGTGTACATGTTCAAGTCGGCAGAATGATATTCCCACTAGATGATGGTAGGCTTGGGGAGCTACATTTTCCTGGGATGGGGGGTGCTGATTTTGGTCCCAGTCTCCAAAGTACTATAAGAAGAAAACTATCAAACAAGTACGAGTGGTCCATCTTAGATGCACCAGAAACAGAAGGTTGGAATGCAGAATATTGCACAGAAGAGCATGGTCCAACCAATTGTATTACTGGAGCAAAGAATATAGCTACAGACACTGAATCAAATGACTTGGGCAATACCCCACCTTCCAGGAGGCGCAAAGTAGAAGAGAAGCAGCACTACCTAAATGTTAACAGCTACCAGCAGAGTGATGAAACTGAATCATACAACTTTCTATCAAGGACCATTGATCTTAACTTCCACATGCGGGTGATGCATGCAGACAGATCACTTTTCCTTATAGCAGACAATGGATTGACTTTTGAATATCTAAATAGCAATGGCATTTGGTTGTGGTTAAGACATGAACACGTTACACCCATGAAAGGAACACTGGGAAGCTACAATGGCAGCTTGTATCTTGTCGATGTGCATGGGAACTTACACATTAGAGAAAGAAATGGAGATGAACTGCTGTGGATTAACTGCACAGCGATGAAGAAGGGAAGACAGGTTGCAAGTGGGTCTCCATGGGATGGCATCCCTGGTCTATTGCACAGAGTGACAACAGATGATGCACTCTTCTTTATTAACAAGCGAGGCAGGCTGCTACAGTTCACGGTAGAAGCTCAAACACAATTTAATTTTTGTCATGTTGGGCTTGTTAAGAAAAAAAATCATTGTTGGCACTTTCATTAGGACAATGGAAATAACTGAAGATTCTAAAAATGGTTAAATAGCATTTGTTCCTTCATGGTACCTTAAATCACATTTTTAAAATAAAAATAGATAGTTCTCTCTAGCCTAGCAGTAAGCAAATGATTCTTCCCTTAGAAACAATGAAAAATGGTAACGTATGTGTGTCTGTCACCCAGTAATCAAGATTACACAGGAGAATCCACAGGCAGGATTTCACAAATAGAGAACAAAAACAAAGAACTCAAAATATGACAATAACAAGGGAATCATAGAACATTACTCTGGTATTAGGCTTTAATTTTCCAAGGCAGACAAGTCATATAAAATCTTAAATGTATCATAGACTTTGTTATGAGTTGAGCTATTTACATATTACATGTGAATCTGTTGTATGCTGTCATCCACTCTTTCCATAACCTCACTCTTTCCATAATTTCTTAGTAAATGCGGGCAATGGGATAGCTAAGAACACAACTTCAGGCAATAAAAAGAAGTCTAAACATTGTAACTTAGATATAACACAAAATGGTTAAATAGCATTTGTTCCTTCGTTGTACCTTAAATCACATTTTGAAAATAAAAACAGATAGTTCTCTCTGCCTAGCAGTAAGCAAATGATTCTTCCCTTAGAACAATGAAAAATGGTAATGTATGTGTGCCCGTCACCTAGTAATCTAGATTACACAAGAGAATGCAGGATTTCACAAATAGAGAACAGAAAGAAAGAACTCAAAATATGTCAATAACAAGGATATCATGGAAAATTACTCTGGCATTAGACTTTAATTTTCCAAGGCATACAGGTCATATAAAATCTTAAATGTATCATTGACTTTGTTATGAAAGTTGGGCTATTTACAAATTACAACTGAATCTGTTATATTCTGTCATCCACTCTTTCCATAATCTCTTAGTAAATGCAGGGGATGGGATAGCTAAGAACACAAATTCAGGCAATAAAAAAGAAGTCTAAACATTGTAACTTAGATTACTCGTAGGTGCAATGGGAGGAAGTAGAGAAATTGAATGTTTCACTTATAAAAATGTTTGCGTTAATAAATTTGAAAGCACAAGTAATATATGCCACCAGTAGTAAATTGCTACTGAATTACTGAAACCGTGGAGTGAACAATCGTGCAGCCACGACAAAGAATGGGTTAATGATATATGTCTTATTACTTCCATTACCATTTTTTCCTTTACCCTCAAAATAAAGAAGTGAAGTTACCTCATATCCAGCATTCAGCAATGCAGGCATACAAACTGAGCTTGTGTACAGGAGGCCCCAATACTTAATGTCTTTGCAATCGTGTGCAGGTTGCACTGCGGAAATTCAAGTGGAAGGACTGCCACAGCCCTCCTGACACCAAGATTGCTTTCATAGTGGATCAGGAGGTCTTCAGAAGAAACATCATCTTCGTGGTAGGCCGCAACGGCCGCCTCTACCAGTACAACAGGATCACGGAGCTGTGGCACAGGCACTACCAATCGCCTCATCTGGTCCTCTCGCGCTCCCCAGGGACGGCCATGCGACCGTCGCCGCTGTCGCTGGCTGGCTCCTTGTTCATGGTGTCCGAGCACGGGGGCCTGGTGGAGTACCACTTCAGCCCCAAGGAGGGGTGGGAGTGGGTGGAGCACGGTACGCCCCACCGGGACGTGACCCTCGTCGGCGCCCCGGGCCCGTGCTTCGACGGCTCCCAGCTGTTCGTGATCGGCTCCGACGGGCACGTGTACCGGCGGCACATGGAGGGGGAGGACGTGGAGGTGGACGAGCCACGGGCACCCGCCATCGGAGCCGGCCGCCGTTGACGAACAGAGCTGCGCCACACCGGGCACGGGCCCCGCCGGCGCCGGCGCGCACTACGCAGACGGGTTCAGGGGGAGCTGCGACGGGAAGGTTTGCACCACCAACTAAGCTGCATCTTTCAAGTCGGTGAATTGAACCGGCATTGCAGAATTGCACAATCTGGTGTGCGTGCTGATGGCGCTGTGGCATTTGCGCGAACAGGTGGCAGCCGTGCGGCCGGTGCCGTTCTCGGAGGACGCCGTGGTCTTCGAGCTGCGAGATGGCCGGGTAAACACTCACGCAAGCTGCTCCTGATCCGCCTAACAATGGCAGCGTAAAATTGCATTTCATGAATCAGCTTGTATAATTCCCATTGCTTGGTTTGGTTTCCTGGAGTGCAGTTGGCGGAGCTGCGGCGGCCGCCCTCCGCGGAGGGGTGCGGCGGCGGCGGGTGGGAGTGGGCGCGGATCATCGGCACGCCAGCCAGCGCCTGCATGACCAGCTACTGGACGGCCGTCGCCACGTAACCGCCGCCGGCCGACAGGGCGCGACTCACGAGGCCGGCAGGCCGCTCGTCGCCTGGCTGATTGGCTCGTCGGAGGAATGAACTGCCAGCCCGCGTGGCCAACTTGGAAGATGGAAATGATCCCCAACGGTCACGTCCACATGGATCTAGGCCGTATCCTGGCCGGAATTGGGCCTCCCAAGCAAGGCAGCCCAAGCAACTCTCCCAGAACAAAAACAAGAAAAGGAGAACGGCTAACCAGTGCTTGTCTCAAAGAAAAAACTTAAATACAATTAGCGAGTAATAATAGCATTTGTAAATAAATCATAGTATTCATAGAATTCAGGCTTATGCATCACATTTTGGCTGAAATTAGTGAGTACTAGAAAAAAAGCAGCGGCTTTGCTTAAGCACCTAAATGGAGTGGACCGGTTGTTTAGTCTACGATTATAACACGTGGTGAGCAGCCAGTCTATATTACTTATTCGTATTGTTTAATTTGTTTGTATACTATTTAGATGCAGTGATTTCTAATTATTTTCTCTTTTTGTATATTATTATTTGTTGTTTTCCTATTTTTCTTTAAAATTTAAGGATATAATATATTATCCTAGGTGTTGAAATAGAACTATTATATTTTTTATTTAAGAGAGAGGAGCATTAGTATAACACGCGGTGAGCCTCGCCGGTCTATATTTAGATGCACCGATTTTTAACTATCTTCTCTTTTTGTCTATTATTATTTGTGATTTTTTATTTTTATTTGAAATTTGAGGATATAATATATTATCCTAAGTGTTGAAATAGAACTATTTCATTTTTTTTTAATTAAGAGAGAAGAGCATTTTATGAGTAATTTTGATATAATAATATGGGTATCGTCACGATAGATTTATATTTATACAAATTAAATTCCATAAAAATATGTGATACTATGTATTTGGAGTGTAGTGTTAGTTGTGTAGAGCTCAACAAATTTGGTTTGGTATTTTTTGAATTTTATTTGATTTGTTATGATTTTTACAATATTTCAAAACTTTTTAGATAAATAATAAATCCATTTGGAAAATGGAAAAGGCCATCGGGCCCAATTCGCCCATCGCCGAGTGGCGATGCGGGCGGAGGCCCATAACGTGGCCTGAAAAGCGGCTGGACAGCGGGTTCATTTCTGAAGAGTTGGAGGGCTTGTTTGCAAGAAAATATATAAGAGAGGGAGGTGGACTGCGGGTTGATTCGTATAAAGTTGGAGGGTTTTTTTAAAAAATGGCCGGAGAAGGCACGATCTAAGCCGTCTGGCCGTCCGATCCGACGGCCGGGAATGGCCTGTGACGTGGCCTTATGAGATGCCTGAGCTTGGCTCAGGTTTAGAAGGGTAGAGATTAGCTTTAACACTGTACTAGTATAATCTAAAATTTCTCTCTTCTTTCTCGTATGTGCATAAAGTATCTATAGTTCTCTTTGTTTTTGTACACCAATTTTTGCCTCCTCAAGAAGCCACGTCGCCTGTATTTCTTGGCCTTGCGATTTCGTTTCGACGGCCACCACATGACCACAACCATGAAGCTTCCAGGCTCCCCAACCCAGCCATCCCCATCTGCACGAAGCTTCCAGCAATTCCCTAGCTGCCTACGAAAAAGAGAGAACGACCAAAAAAAAACTCCCGGCGCGGGACAGGGCGCCACCGCCACCTGCGCCTTTGCCTCTGCCGTTGCAGCCCAGGCGGCGGCGCCGGCCGTGGCCTTGGCCCCCTCCGCTTCTCCCTACCTCTCTCGTCCACGCTTCCAGTGCGTCGAGATGCGGGCCTCAGCCCCAGCGGCCGCCGTGCCCCTCCGCTCCGCCCCCAACCCGGCTAGCTTCCTGCTTCTAGAGCTCGGAGCCTCCACGGCGGCCACCCGGTCCCAGGCCCCAGCGATTGGCGGCCCGTCTCCATCGTGGTTCTACTGCCACATCGCCCGGCGCCCCCAATTCAGTCCCCCCCTTTCCCAACTTTCTCTGTGCTCCTGCTCATGTCCATCGCGTTTCTCCTGCCACATCACCGGCACCCCCCAACGCATCACCCCCCGAAGTCCATTTTCCTCGATGCTGTATTCTCTTTCCTTCTTTTGAATTCACTTTGAAAATCGACCTTATCTGTTTATCTCCTCATAATTTTTCTACAGATCCATTAATCAGGTCTGCTGAGCGGCGTTCCCCAACGACGATGCTAGGATGAAGGTATAAATCCATCCTTTTTTTTTTTTACACACAATCTCTTTTGCAGTGTACTATTTTTTTTTTCTTGAAAGCATGTAGCCACCTGCCTATTCGATGCCTATATGCAATTGCACTATTACCTGTTTACCAATTCAGGGGATGCCCTTCCTCTGTATTCATGCTTCATGCATTCAGCTGAGCTAATTGACTCCGAAATTTGAACCCTATAGGTAATTTCTACAAGTAAATTTTCGTTTGTTTATCATACATTGAGAGGCTGCTAAGAGGAATGGTCTTTTTCTTATGTTCCAATCGTGCCAATAATAACATCAAAAGGTACTACATTGCTTTGCCTACACACATGTCATACGTCCTGTTAGTCCAAACTTACTTGCTTTTCATCTTGATTAGCAATTCATTCGTCTTTAGTACTCATAAGCCCTTTATAAAAAATGGTCATATATTATTGCATTTCAATATGGTACTTACCTCACGACTTCATTATGTATTGGTTCCATCTACAGGTTCTACCAACAAAAAAAAAAAAAAAAAGGCCACGGATCTTGCAGAGATGTCGATCCTGTAAGTTTAGGTTCAATATATTTCTACACTTAACCCATACTTCTAGATTATGATGCCAGAATAGCGATGCATATGTTTATAGGGTCTGCAAACAAATTCCTTCCTTAAAATAAAATGCCGCTTTCTGTTTTTCTTTGTTTCCTTACATTTACCTCCGTTCCATCTATCCAATATCTAGATCTTTATTTTCTAACTTTCTAATTTGCCACTTCAATTGAGGGTTGTGCTGGCAGTAGTCCAATAAATTGAGGCTTGCCTGCTGATTGTACAGGAAAGTCCTAAGGGCTTCCTTCTTTCACTGTCATTTTTAGTTGATCATTCACTAGCTACCCACCTAATCATTTGTTGTGCATTCTAAAGGTTCAGAGTGATAAGTAATTTATCATTCAAAAACAGGGCATCAAGGCAACCCTTGCCTGCCAAGTGGGTTAATCATTTTCAGTAATAATCACAAGCCTCCTTTTTTTTAAAAAAAAAATTGGTCATAGCTTATTGCATTTGGATCAGTGCATTGTGGTTTTTACAAACACCAGTGGACAACTTAATCAAATTTTCTTTTCCTTCTCCAGCTTGCTAAACTATGTTTGATTTTGTCAATTATCCACCCAATTGCTCTCAGTATTGCTTTCTTTCACCTGAATACAGGTTCAGGACGTCACCTTCATGTATGTAGATGTTACTGTCCCAGATTGCCTAAGCATGACCAACAATTTAGATATTCTTAGTTTTGAATAACCACATTGTATTTTATGATGAGAAGATTGTAAAGTGTGATTAAATCTCAGAGTTTCCAGGATCTAAGAATACTGATGTGTCAAATGTATTCAAGTTTTTTAATGAGCAAAATTATATGCTACAAATTGCCATCCCACGCAAGTGCGCGGGGTTCCTGCTAGTTTTTCTCATCTTTAGGGATTTTATATGTTGTCTGCCATTACTGCTAGAATTTTTATTTTTACAATTTTACTGTAGGAAAATTTTAGTGCGCGTATAAGAATAGCATGCTCCTAGTACATAGTTTTTCACTTGGAACACTATCTTGAATTTATGAGTTCATTGGTGAATCATATTGGTAAAAACTTTTTAAGATTTGCCTTGGTGATCAATATGGCAATATATAAAGGGTCATGTAAAATAGCTTAAGGTTAATGCTAATATATTTATCATAAAAACAAAAACATTGACAAAAACATAATGTTCTAGGTCTTGCTAATCAAATGCCATGTCGGGGCAACCTTAGATAGAGAAGTACGTAAAACTAGCTTTTCATCATATGGTTTTGCATATGGTTAAGTTTCACCACACACATCGTGGTCATCTAGTTTCTCAGTAGGGCTCAATTACAGGCGTGCTTGGATCTCAAACTAGTGCTCGCCTCACCTCATCAAGCAAGAAATTGAAACATATGATGTGTTTGGATTCCTTCTCTACTTGCCTCATATTTGTGCACATAATGATTTTCATTGCTAGCCAAGACGGTCACTTCCCTAAAATAAAAATTTGATAAGACTTAAGTAGACATGTTCGCTTGTCTTATCAGCCAGGCTTATTAACAGTTTGAAAAATATTTTTTTCTCTCACAGCAAACTAGTCAGTTTGTCTTATCAATTGACTTATATGACAGCCGAACAACCCTATAGCCAATGCAACGGAGGATTGAATTCCTTCTCTACCTGTCTCATATGCATGACCATGAATTGAGTATTCTAACATGCCTGTTATGTATAAACGGATGACATGTCTAGGTGTAATTCCATTGGCTAGATAAATTACTAAATCTTTACATAGCCTCTTGGGACTATTATATATTTTCCAACGTTACATACTAGTGTTGATACTACCTATGAAGTACCTTCTTCGTTATGAATTATAAGATGCTTGATTTTTTAACTTAAAATTTAACCACTTGTTTGTCTTATTAACAGTGGTTGGGTTTTGGGATGACAGTAGTAACAGTTGGAAAACACCAAGGCTTGTGCCAAAATAAAGAAAAACAAAAACCAGAACGGGGCACAGCAAGGGTGGACAATGGGGAATAACGCGTAGCCGAAAGCGAATAAGGAATTTCTGTAGGCTACAGAAAATTACGAATTGAATTGGAGATTTAACGACTTATTTTATGATGTTGTATCTACCAAGTTGTTAGAGGGAGTTTTGTCCCTTTTTTGCCAAAAAGAAACAAATAAGGAGTCCATTGCCAAGTTGGTGGATTGGTGAGCTTTTCTATATGACGTAGAGCCTTCACACCTTTTCACTTTCAGCATATTTGTAACGATACCAATAATTTGAAAATGAAGTGCCTACCATAAATTCATAAGCATTGATAACCTTTTCATTCAAAAAGATCAACGCCAATTACTTCGCCGGTACTCCTATCTGCCTTCACGTCGTGTGAAATCTGGCACCATCAATTTTGAGATTCCTTAAAATTTGTTTGAAAGTACAAAATATGTTCATGTTTTTTTTTTTTTCAATTATACAATATAAACTTGGAAGGGGGTATTTGCATATGTTTGCACTCAGTAGATTTTCGATTACAAGATGATGATTGCCGTCCTTTTCTTTTTTGTTTTTCGACCTGCGACCAATGTCTGTTCAAAACAAACCAATAGTTGTTTGATATCCCTACTAGTTGTTTTTATTTTTAATACATGCATTTCTGTTGGGATTTTCGAAAGGATACCTTGCTGAGCTAAAAATAGTGACGCCGTCTCCAAGTGGAACGAGTTACATAAAACGTTCACTTGGTAGACGACTTTAAATATTATCACACACTGGTAAAATAATTTTATATCCATAGAAGAAAATTAAGAGTTTACTTATGAAGTTTGGGTGAACGACTTTCAAATTTGTTCTTCCGGTGAATGAAATACAAGACTGCTTGGTTTTTTAAATTTTTTCTTGGTTTGAAACAAAGGCTTTATGGGTTTTAAAAATATTATTTTTTAAAAAAGATGTAAAAATCATGCATGTCCCATTTTGCTTGAATTACATTATACTTTTGCAGTTTTGATATTTCAAATTGTTCCTAGAATGTTATATTTAAATTATTGGTTAAGCTATTTAGACCAAAATGTTTTCGAATGTTTAAGGAGAAATCACATAGATTCATGGTTCATAAATTAGTTTTAAATCTAAATAACTTAATCGCAAACTCAGATATAACATTCTAGGAGGGATTTTATTTTCTAAAACTACAAAAAGTTATGATGTCAGATACACATAAATGGTCTATGGTTGATCTTAAGAATCTATTTTTAAAATACAAGATTTTTTCGTTGCCTTGTCGGCAAAAAAAAAAAAAAAAAAAAAAAAAACATGGGGAAAATGCTATGTGGAATTGTGTTTACTGAAAACGCCTTTTAAAGTTGTTGAAGCCATAAAATGACTTTTACAAAGAATCATTATATTCTTTTTTACCAAGAATCCTTATATTCCTCTTCTATGAAGATAAGGCCGTTTTTATAAAGGTGTCGTTCCAGCAAGAGACAACATCGGATTATTATTATTATTTTTAAAGTTCAACAGTTATGATGGAGTACTAGTATTTTCCATACAGAAACAGAAGTTCATTTCTTAAAAAAAATAAAATCCTTCTTCCCAAAGCAACACACCTTTGCCCCAATTTATTGGTGTAATAAAATAAAATGTTGCAAAGTAGGGAGCACGATGTGTTGATTTTGCAAAGCAGGGAGGACGATGTTGCAAAAGAGGGGTAATATGCGCTTTATGATTATCTTCTCTATTAAAACCTCTCCTAATTACTTTCCCGTCCACGAGGTCGTCCCAAATCCCCCGCATTAATTTCCCAAATCCTGGATACTAATTTCCTTCCCCAAATCCCCCGCATTCAATTTTCAAATCCTCGCAATTTGCTTCCCGAAACGCCCCAGAGCAAGCACGAAAATAGAAACGAAAGGCTGGCAGCTGCACAGTGTCGTGGCCCGGCCCCACTTCCATTCTCGCGCTGGGAGGGAGGAGGCGAGGAGCCCGACACCCGCAGCGGCAGGTGGCAAAAGCACGGGGATTCCCTTGGCTGCTACAGTACCCGGTAGTACTACGTCTACAGCACTGCTGCCCCTGCAGTAAATGGAGAAGGAAATGCGGCAGCCATCCTTTCGGAGGCAGCCCAAGCTTTTTGCGAAAACGGAAGCGACACCGACCGGTAGCCGCCGCAGGGAGGACGCTTGCTTGCTCTGCCACTGCCAGCCTGCGCGACGACGACGCTTGCGTTGCCGCTGCCACCCCGCGCGCACTGTTGAATGCTCCTGGTCCACGGTGCGCCGCGCGGACGGCGAGATAATGAAGCACGGTTCGGGCCCACTTGTCTGTGGGAGGCGGTCCGTAGACACGGTGCAGCTGGCCGGCGAGGAGCGCAGCGCAGCAGCCTTTGAGCGCCGATGCGTGGAGTGGAGGAGGTCCTAACGGTTCGATGACGGCGCCGTAAGCTAACGGCTTCTTCTTCGGTCCGCGTCCGCCGGCTGCATGTACAGGTGTCCTCCCCGCACGGCCGTCGGATCGGCGAATTCCTCTCCTCCGTCACGCTAACGGCGGTACCAAGACCAGATGGGACGCTGTGTGCAGCAGCGTGTCACTTCCCGGTGGCGCAGCCTCGGGCGACACCTTCTATCTCACTGACGGTGGGACCAAACAACACAAGGACCCACTTGTCAGTTCAAGGGTGGGGGATGCGTCGAGTCACCCCGTCTTGCGGGCACACACACAGTCACGTCAGGATATGGTTCGCCGCGGAGACCCAGAGGCAGCATTCTCCCGACCCGGCCAAACTCACCAGTGACAATGACTGGTGGGGTTCGATTTTCGGGCCCCACAAAATCAGTGGAGGAGTTGTTGCGTCCGATGCCGCTTTGGCGTGCACCGAGGAAGTGGAGGGCGCTGGGCACGGGGTCGTGAGCGCGTGAGGAGCCTACCGCGTCCACTGCTCCCCGCCACGTGTCACCTCGTCTCGGCCTCAAGTCGCGGGCTCCCAATGCACGGCCAGGATGGGCCGATCGGAGCCCACGGACGGCCACCGCTGACCGAGAGCGCACCGCGCGCGCGGGTGGGTGCGTAATGACCTCGCTGCCCCTTCCCTCCCCGTCGTACAGGACTACAGGAGGGCTGCGGTTACAAGACTACAAGACGGGTGGGTGCGGGGGTGTAGGAACCAGTTGGCTCTGTTCGGAAAGCCGGAGTGGCCGGAAGGGGGAGGAGTTCTCGCCTTCTCGGAGACGTCGCCATCCGCTTCTTCCACCACTCGGCGGGTAACGGAAAACCCTCCTCCTCCTCCTCCTCCTCTGCCTTCTTCTCCCCCGCTCCCTCTTGGTGGAAATCTAGGGTTTTGGCGGGGGTTTGGATCGCCTGTTCTTGCCACGGCGGTTGTCTGTTCGTGCGACGCGGATTTAGGGAGGGGTTTTCTGCGGTGGGGGCTTCTGCGCGCTCGTGTGGGGTGCGTCCTTCGTTTCTTTGGGTTCTTTTTTGTTGCAAGATCGCTGCATTCCGGTCTCCGCTTGTGAAGGTGCTGTCTCTGGGGATGGGTTCTGTTTGCCTAGGTTTTTACTGGATTTTTGTGTGGTTTTAGGCGTGTTTCTGTTGTTCTCCATGAAACAGGTCGGGTCTTTTCCTCTGTTGGTAGTGCCCCCGTGGCTCGCATGTGACAGGGTTTGGGGTTTTTTTTTTGTGGGTTGATTCTTTTTATGCCTTTTCCGATTTTGAAATTTTTTTTTTTTGCATGGAGGGTTTTCTTGTTTTCCTTTTTGCAATGGCAAAGGTCTGATTTTTTCTCGTTTTTCGTCCCGCATTTGTACTTGTCATCATGCTTAGGGCTTAATTATTTTTTTTTTTTTTTTTTGAGCCTTTTTACGTATATGGAGGGGGTAATTCGGGTTTTCTTGTCTGTCATCTTAAAAGATTATTGTTTATTTATTTTTTGCGCGTTTTCTATAGCTGGTGTTATGTCAAATTAAAGATCTGATTTTTATGTGTTTTTAAGTTTTTGGGGAGGTTTATGGTCGGCACTGTTCATTTCTCTGCATAATATTCACTCGTTGTATCAAATACGCTTCTCTGGAACTGGAAGGTTCATTCTGAAGGATATTATTAGTGCGTTGTTTGGAAGGTTCATTCGGGTTTTAGTGTGGCGTTGTTGTTAATTTTTTTTTTTTTTTTTTTTTGGGGGGTGGGGGTGCACGCTGCAATTTTCTTTGCCTTTTTTTGGGGGATTCTAGAGCCATGGAAATTTCGCCATGACTTTCCAAACGGAAAAGGTGTTCTTTTTTCTGGCTTTTCTTCCTGGATTTGTTCCCGTTTCCAAATATTTGCATTCTTTTCGGGTCTAGATGGATATATAATTACATGACTATTATTATTGTAATTTATTTATTTACATTCTTCTTTGTATATTGTTGTTCGATTTTCATACGATATGATATTATTTATTTTCTTTTGTTGATGTGCAGGGGATCACAGAGGCTTTGCAGCTTTGGGCCAGATACAGTGCTCTCGTGAGTATATGCTATACTATGCCATATGGTTTACCTCTTTGTGTGTGCTAACCACTTGTAGAACATCTCCTGTAATGGACCATTAGTATGTTTCTTTTTGAGTTGTCACTAGCAGTGTGTTGTGTTCGAGGTCCTTGTTTATTACTGTTTTTGTTGTTCATCATTGTTTCCATAGTTTGTGAGGTGATCAAAATTGTACTTTGCCTACCTTTCATTCTTAATCTATACTATGCAGTGACTTCTTCACTTGCTGCTTCATTGTATGAAGTATTAGGAAACAAAACAAATGGCAGATATTTAAATGTTCCAATTTCTAATTGATGTAAGTGGAATATCTAATATTGCTGTTAGCTTGGGCTGCAAAATAATAAAGTACCCTGATGTTACATTTGTGTTGCATATTTGGTGGTGGTGGGACATGGGAGTCAACATTGTGGTTTACTGAAATGTATGCCGTTTGCAGAATGTAATTAGTTGGCAGTTCATATTATTACTTTAGAGAATGTGCATTGTTGGTGGTGTGGCATAAGTCAGGGGCCCCCATTAGTGGTTTTTAGTTTGGATTTCCCTTTTTTTTAATGTTTCTTGTTTCCATTCTGCAGCACTGGAAATTCTTAGCAAAGTAAATGCCAACTTGATTTCCCTAGTTTTTTTTGCTTCAGCTTGTTGTACTACTGAAATCAGATGTTTTATATCTGTTGGCAGGGTGATTTATCTGTGTACTTGTCCTTTTGCTGTTTCAATTGCATTGCTGCTTGCTTGAATCATAGAGCTAGTGCCTACATACATGTCTGATTGGGGTTGCTTTGGATATCTACTCATGCAGCAGGACACACTAAATGGAGTCTCACAATGGCGAGGCTGATGACTTGCCTCCACCACCTCCTTTGAACGCTGGTGTTCAACCACTTAAAGCTGAAGAAACAAAGGCACCTTTGAAACCTAGGAGTCTGGTCCAGAGAAATGGCTTTGGCAGAAAGGGGCAGCCGATAAAGCTGTTGACAAATCATTTCAAAGTTTCTCTCATGAATGCTGAAGAATATTTCTATCATTATTATGTGCGTCTCTAATCCTTGTCCATTGTCATTTCTTTATTTTCATCCTCAAACCTTCATCATCAATGCTGTTATCTTTTATATTGTTTGCAGGTGAACTTGAAATATGAAGATGATACACCTGTTGATCGCAAAGGATCAGGAAGAAAAGTGATTGAAAAACTGCAGCAAACTTATGCTGCTGAACTCGCAAATAAAGATTTTGCATATGATGGTGAGAAGAGCCTGTTCACAATTGGTGCTCTTCCTCAAGTTAAAAATGAGTTCACTGTCGTTGTTGAAGATGTTTCAACTGGAAAGTAATGCCTCAGTTGTTTTGATTGATCTGTCATTATCTACTCTGATAATTATCCCAAAATATTGACTTGGCTTTCTTGCTTTCAGGACTGCTGCAAATGGCAGTCCAGGAAACGACAGTCCTCCTGGAAGTGACAGGAAAAGGGTCAGAAGGCCTTACAATACAAAGACATATAAGGTTGAAATATCTTATGCAGCAAAAATTCCTATGAGTGCCATCTCACAGGCCTTGAGAGGTCAGGAATCAGAACACACTCAAGAAGCCATTAGAGTGATTGACATTATTCTGAGGCAGCACTCAGCTAAGCAGTATGTAATTGTTTCATGCAATTCAGAGGGCATATTTTACAAATATTGCTGATATTATTGATGATTCTTGCACTTTAGCCATTCTCTGTTATTAACTGTGGCCCTTTTTGCTTGCAGGGGTTGCCTATTAGTAAGGCAATCATTCTTCCACAACAATCCTTCCAACTTTGTTGATCTGGGTGGTGGTGTAATGGGCTGTAGAGGGTTCCATTCAAGTTTTCGTGCAACCCAGAGTGGGCTTTCGCTCAATATCGGTCTGTCCCTATCATCTATATGTCCTGTTTTAATCTATACATACAATGATCATTTCTCTGTGCAGTTGGTAATGTTTGCATGTATTAATATGTTGTGCAGATGTGTCCACCACAATGATAGTGAAACCTGGTCCTGTCATTGATTTTCTGCTTGCCAATCAAAATGTTGGTAATCCAAACATGATTGATTGGGCTAAGGTAATGCTTCATGCTAAATGCAACAAATAGTATAGGGATGAAGGTTGAGTACCATTTCATCACCGTACTTTAAATGTATATTTTTGCAATTTGTTTTACTTCTGCAGGCCAAGCGTGCACTGAAGAACTTGAGGATAAAAACAAGTCCAGCGAACCAGGAACAGAAGATTGTTGGTCTCAGTGACAGATCTTGTCATGAGCAATTGTAAGTAGTGTGATCTTTTGAACGGTTTTTATGTTGGTTGCACTTTATTTTGTTCTACAAGCTTTTTGAGTTCTGCTTCTTTGTTTCATATAAATTTTCAAAGTACTTGGTGTCCTGGCTTATGTAGATTCACACTCAAACATAAAAATGGTAACAATGGTGACGCTGAAGAGATAACTGTTTTTGATTACTTCGTAAAGAACCGTGGCATAGAGCTGCAATACTCTGGTGATTTCCCTTGTATCAATGTGGGGAAAACCAAAGCGGCCAACATATTTTCCAATTGAGGTAACTATTATTTCAATCCTAGTGTTGTCCCTTTGCTTTAAAGTTCTTTTCCTTGCTAATGCTGTGAAGATTGTTTCCATGTTTACCAGTTATGCAGTCTTCTGCCTTTACAAAGATACACTAAAGCTTTGACCACACTTCAAAGGTCATCACTTGTTGAGAAATCTAGGCAGAAACCGCAAGAAAGGATGTCTGTTTTGTCTGATGTGAGTGGTTTTTTAATTAAACCTAGCAATCTTTTTTTTTTATTGTTATTGGCAGGTGTGGTTTTCTTAAACTGTTCTTTTTTCCTCGTCAAATTGGGTAGGTACTGCAAAGAAGTAACTATGATGCGGAACCCATGCTGAAGGCATGCGGGATTACAATTGCTAGAAGTTTCACAGAAGTTGATGGCAGGATTCTGCAGCCCCCAAAGGTTGGTCATAACTCTTTATCCTATGTCATTTCAGATACCCTTTGTGGTTCTGGTATTTTGAAGTGTAAATCTTTTAACTGTTCTTTTGTTCAGCTTAAAGCTGGGAATGGAGAAGACATTTTTACGCGCAATGGCAGATGGAACTTCAACAATAAGGTCAGCATGTATAGCGTTTTTTTATGTGTTTGTCAACCTTGCTAATTTGCTAATTTGGGTATAAACTGCACTGAAACTGGACTGAACCATTTAACCCAAGCTCCTCAATCCAACCCTATGTCCACACTGCTCCTCCTCACAAAAAACTAAACCAACCTGGAATAGCATTTAACAGAAAACCAATCCGACTCGCCAATGCAAACCATGACATGAAACCATTTCAAACTACTACCAGGGTCCTGGAGATCTTGAGCAAACTGGATAGCAGAATCATCTAGCTGCAGAGCTGCTATGTGCTCCAACTTCAGAGCTGCTACGTGCTCGACATGCTGCTCTGCTTCTCCTCGGCCACAAGCAAAGGCCTTTGCTTCGGGACTATCAAAACCAAAGAAATCCAGATCAAACCAAACCAATCCAATCCATTTTATGTGTTAACCTAAACCAGTCCAGACCATTACAATTTTAAGCCCCCCCCCCCCTAAACTAGATTAGCCCAAGACAGAAACCAAACCACATAAACCAGGTTGAACCCAAACCATTAGCAGCTTTGTGTATGTGGATTTTCATGATTGTCACATGTCATATTTGAATTTCTATTTTTTTTTTTCAGAGGCTCATTAGAGCTAGCAGTGTTGAGAAATGGGCAGTGGTCAATTTTTCTGCACGATGCAATGTTAGGGATCTTGTCCGTGATCTCATCAAGTGTGGAGGCATGAAGGGGATCGTAAGTTTATTTTCTCATTATGTTGGGCATTTCCACATCTGTTCTAATTCATGTGTTTGGTATTGCATTTCCACATATTCTTATTTACTTTTTTGGTGTTGCAGATGGTTGATGCACCTTTTGATGTATTTGATGAGAATCCTTCAATGAGACGGTCACCTGCTGTAAGAAGGGTTGAAGACATGTTTGAACAAGTGAAAACTAAGCTTCCTGGAGCACCCAAGTTTCTTTTGTGTGTTTTAGCTGAAAGGAAGAATTCTGATATTTATGGTTGGTTAATTAATACTACTAAATCACTGTTAACCTGTGTGGTGCATTTTGTTTTCTGCTGTATCATTATGCCATTAACCTTTACAGGGCCTTGGAAGAAGAAATGCCTTGCTGAATTTGGGATTGTTACACAGTGTGTGGCACCAACAAGAGTCAATGATCAGTATCTTACAAATGTCCTGCTAAAGATAAATGCAAAGGTCTGTTTCTCTTTGCTTGAGATTTGAGGGCATGGCTACATTTGTATATGACAATTGCATGTTATTTATATTTTTTCCTTTCCAAACAGCTGGGTGGCATGAACTCATTGCTTCAAATTGAAACATCCCCAGCAATTCCTCTTGTATCCAAGGTTCCAACTATAATCCTTGGAATGGATGTTATCCCATGGTTCTCCTGGACATTCTGATGTACCATCCATTGCTGCTGTAAGTATTGTTTATATTCTTTTCTGTGATAAATAAAAAATAGTAGCTACTGTAACAATTTTTATTTTGTTTTCCTTAGGTTGTTAGTTCTCGTGAATGGCCCCTTATCTCGAAATACAGAGCTTCTGTCCGCACCCAATCACCAAAAATGGAAATGATTGACTCATTGTTTAAGCCACGGGATACTGAAGATGATGGCCTGATCAGGTAAGAGATCTTACCCATTACCTTTGTTAAGTTTGATCATGGTATGCTTTGCTGAATATCCTCTATGTTCTAATGACATGCTTGCTTCCATTACTTGTTGGATTTTGATGATGCTTTAGGGAGTGTCTGATTGACTTCTACACCAGTTCTGGGAAGAGAAAGCCTGACCAAGTCATCATCTTCAGGTCTGTTATTTTTTTATAAACTATCTGGTTGCAAATCTGGGTAGCTAACTTTTTTGTGTGGAAGATACTGTTTGGTTGAGAAAATTTGTTGCCCATTCTCCTGTTTCCTCTGTTTTGTTTTGTTATAGCACCAAGCTGAATTTGTGTCTAATTATAGGGATGGTGTTAGTGAAAGTCAGTTTAATCAGGTGCTGAATATTGAGTTGCAACAAATCATTGAGGTATTGTTTTGTTATTATCTCTATTGAAACACTCAATTGGTGGTGTTGTTATGGTTCCTTTTATCCAAGTATCCTGTACTGCACGCTTGTCCATATTAACATTGATCCTATTATACCTCTTCAGGCCTGCAAATTTCTTGATGAGAAGTGGAACCCCAAGTTCACTTTGATTATTGCCCAGAAAAATCATCACACTAAATTTTTCATTCCTGGAAAGCCAGATAATGTTCCACCTGGTAATCTTCATCACCTTCTAGTATGCTGTTGCAATTGTGTAGGCTCATTTATTGGTGACCTTGTTATATTCCTAATCATCGCAATGGCTTTGTCTGTAGGAACTGTTGTGGACAACAAAGTCTGCCATCCAAGGAACTTTGACTTCTACATGTGTTCACATGCTGGAATGATTGTAAGCATTATCTGCCTTTGGGTTTGGTCTTCAATCAATTTGTGTTGTTTTAGGTCTGTTATTTTTGCTCTGAAATAAGAAATGCCATGCATTTATAATCCCCTGCATTTAACAGCAAAAAGCATGTTTCCAATTTAAACTGCCAAGGGGCTTCACACCATCAGTGGTAAACTTAATTGTATTGTTCTAGAAGATAGCCAAATTTGAAAAAAAAATTTGAGGTTTTGTTCCTTGTAGATGTCACCAATTTTCACTGGTTGTTTTGTGTGTCTGCTTGTGCTGGTGTCACCACTTTTCAGTGTGTATCCTAGAATTTCACTGAAACTTGGTTCTTCTGTTGTTAATTTGCCTAGGTGGCCCCCTTTTTTTTTTCTGTGAATTGATAGAGCTAAGTGCATGTTTTTTTTTTCCAGGGAACTACGAGGCCAACACACTACCACATTCTGCATGATGAGATAGGCTTCAATCCTGATGACCTGCAGGAGCTGGTGCATTCGCTTTCTTATGTGTAAGTACCAAGCAGAGGGTTGAAAAAACTTATGCTACCTTTTTGTCCTTTTACTATGGAAAAACTTGCCTGGTCACAAGTGATTTTCTGGGACCTTATTTCAGGTACCAAAGGAGCACAACAGCCATATCAGTTGGTAAGTTACCTAGACACCTCTTTTTTTTTTTTTTCGTACTGTTACCACCTCTCGCAGCCATATCACTATGGAAAAACTTGCCTGTAGCTTTTGTGTATCATATCTGCGGGAACTGATTCCCTTGTTTTGCCTGTCTGCAGTTGCTCCCATCTGCTATGCACATCTCGCAGCCGCCCAGGTTGGCCAGTTCATAAAGTTTGATGAGATGTCCGAGACGTCCTCCAGCCATGGCGGCCATACTTCGGCAGGCAGTGTCCCTGTCCAGGAGCTTCCCCGTCTGCATGAGAAAGTGAGGAGCTCGATGTTCTTCTGCTGAGCAGGGCATGTGCCCTGGTTTTACTTTTTGGTGCATGGTTGGGTCTGAACTCTGGTAGTTATGTGTGGTTGGTGATAAACGCTCTTGGATGATGCCTCATGAACTTGTTGCGGCACTTGGTGCCTGCTTGCCTTAGGAAGACTTGGAACCTGGTAGTAGTTAAATGTCAGTTTTTAAAGCATCGCTGCAGTTATGTTGGGTGGCTTGTTGCAGCACTTGGTGCCTGCCAGGCTGCCTGCCTCAGGAAGACTTGGAACCTGTATGATGTCGGTGAACCATCGTTTTAAAGCGTTGCTTATTCGATCAGTTATGCTGTCGTGCTTATTTTCTGTCATGGTGGCTGACATCTGCTTTACTCATTGAGATGTGATATATGTTTGAGTAGTCGCCCAGCTTGAGATTGCTAGCATTGGCATTGGCATGAATTTGATATTTGCTGGCATTGGCATTGGCAAGAATTTGATATTGCAGGCATTGGCATGCATGGCTTTGGCTGATTTCTGCATTATTCATTGAAGTGTGATATGTTTGATGTTGTTCAGCTTGAGATTTGCAGGCTGGCATGAATGGCTTTGTTTTGTCACTCGAGTATTTGGGACTTGCTGTTCTGATGAACTGCATTAGCCTTATCGTGGATACGGGATGAAGCCGGGAGCTTGTAGCAGGCTGCACCTCTGGTGGTTACTGCTCATTATTATTTATACGGATTTTCCCTATTTGCTTCCTGTTGGTATTTACCTCCGATT
>JADLZL010004486.1:0-35375 GCA_015844335.1 Chrysopogon serrulatus | reverse complement strand
GACGATCGCCATCACGGTGACTTTCCGCCGCGCTGCCGCTGCCGCCGCCACAGGACGGCACGACGCGGGGTTCACCGCTCATGACCTGCCTGGCATCGTCAAAGTCGTCAAGAAAGCACACGCGCATGCCACAGCCTGATCTATCGCCACGCAGCGGGGGCAGGTGATGGTCGTCCTCGTCCAAACTAGTTGGCCGTGCTATAAGCCTACTATAAACTAACCCTGCTGTGATCACCCTTGCATTTGAGTCTTCATCCTTGCGCACAGGAACTTCACCCAGACATTGCATAACCGTTGTAAACTTGAGTAATGTGTTACAGCCACAAGCATCTATTACGACTCGAACTCTGGAGGGGAGATAGCAGTTTTGCGGGTGTCTGATTTAAGCATAAAGTTAACGATGAGGGTTTTCGATGTTTGATAGTTGATAAGCTGAAAATGATTGATTGTTGTGAGAGAAACACTGTTCTCTAATGACCTGATAAACTGAAACAGAGCCTTTGACATCGAATCCACGTGTCTTTCTATATCTGACATGACGACTCAAAATTGTTTTCATTCCGGTATTCATCCGCGTGCGATTTTTTTCTCAATTTTAGTTATTTCTATTACCATAACACGTAGATTAGATGCGGATGAAGATCAATATGGTATGACGCACTGTGTCAAACAGCGAAAATTCTCGACACCCACCCGTTGCCCGGCCATTGGTAAGCAGGCAGAAACCGCGTCTTTATCTTGTGCTGGAGGTTGGCTACTGACCTGTGCCATTTTATATTTGTTGTACTATATATGCTACATAATTGTTCAGGATGCTGTTATGTCTTCGCTTCGTGTATCGAGTAACAGAAACTCTCTATTCCTATCCCACGCTTGCGTCTCCGTTCCATTGGCTTTGCAAAACTGCAGTGGTGCAGCCTGAACCTCTGAAAGAACCACAAAGGCTTGTCCTCGAGGCTGGATTCTGGACCTGATGGCTGATGCTGATGGCGGCGGCTCGATCTGACGGAGCTGATGAAAAACTTGCGAGCAGGAGTCGGTGACGTCACCGCTGTCGTCGTCCGCCCTGCAGCCCTCGCATCACACCCACTCACGCACGCGCCAAGGGGAGGAACGGGGCGCTGGCAGGCTGCTCACGCCAGACGCCACATCGATCCCCGGCCCCGATCCCAATCGGCCCGCGCCCGTCCCAATCACGCGCGCGACCACCCCGAGGCCCGTGGAAGCCCACCACCACATGTCGACACCTCAGGTCCAAAAACAGTTTTACAAATTCTAAGGGTCTGTATGGAAAAGGTTCCTATTTATTTTTTGTTTTGAACCTAAAAGGTTCCTATTTATCCATTGTTTAAAAAATCTGACCCTCTATTTCTCTTCTCGCCCTCTTCGTTTCCTTCCCTTTCCTTCCCTTCTTCCTCCTATCCCTCTCTCCCTCTCTCCCACGCGCCCGCCACTCCCTCCCTCCCAAGCGCCCCCCACCCTCCCATGGTCCTCATGGCTGCCGTCGAGAACGATCACCAACGCGGCGTCAAGGTCGCCTCTGCCCAGTCGAATTTCATGGGTCCCGCGCCGCGGCCGTCGTCGTCCCGCGCGCGGCTCCACGACTTCTCCTTCCCCACCCTCAGCTGGGGCACGCACCGCGTGCTTCGCTGCTCAAGAATGGCCCCGCCTCGTCGCCAGCTTTCGGGCCCGGGCCCGGGCCCGCGTCTCCGGAGCCCCCGTCCCCGAACAAGGAGAAGAAGGCCCGCCGCCCCGAGGTCGGCAGCGGCTCACTGCTGCAACGCCAGCGCCCGCGTGCCGCTCAGCGGCCGTGGAACCTGAGGACCCGCCGCTCCGCCACCGCCGCCCCGACGCGTCAGGCGGGATCGGACGAGGAGGTTGAGGCCGCGGAGCTCGCGCCTGCTGCGCGGACGGTGGAGACCAAGAAGCGGGCCTTCGCCTTCTCCATCGCGCTGTCCAAGCAGGAGATCGCGGAGGACTTCGCGGCGATTCGCGGGACACGGCCGCCGCGACGGCCTAAGAAGCGCCCACGCGCGGTGCAGCGACAGCTCGACGTAAGGATTTCGAGAATTCTTGGATTTTGTCTCCCCTCCGAATTTGGTGTTTCATGAGATTTTTTTTCCCTTGATTGCAGTTGCTGTACCCGGGATTGTGCCTAGTAGATGTGGCGCCCGGCTCCTACAAGACTGAAGAGGTAAAGAGGTCTCGATTTGGTGGTGTTTTGAAAGTTGTTTTCTTTGGTTTGGCTCTTAATTAAGGTGCAATTTTTGTGTTCTTGCAGAGATGATTGTTGCTTTGGTGGAGCTTCCGACGGGCGAGTTTTCCAGACGTTGTGAATTTCTTCTTTTTTTTAAAAAAAAAATCTTGTTCTGATAGCTAGCTAACACGTCTGTTTCATAAGTGTTTTGTTTTGGGTGGATTAGAGGAAGTTGAGGTGGAATTTCCTGTGATTATGTATTGGAGTGTCGTTGGGGAGGAGTTTAGCTTCTTCAGTTTGATTACTGGGCATGCAGGATTGTTAATTGTGTAAAGAATTCTGAACACTAGGTGGGATGTCTTTTCCTGGCGTCCTGCACTGTACATGATTTAATATATGAAGCAGTTTTAGTCAGGGACGGATGTAGGGGGGGGGGGGGGGCTCGAGCCCCCTACAGGCGCGCGGCGACAGTGGAGCGGAGGCGCGGCGCTGGCGGCAGAAGGCGGCAGCCGGCGACGGCAGCCCCCTCTCGCCATTTCCTGGATCCGTCCCTGGTTTTAGTCGTTGAATTTTTTATTGTTCAATGTTCATGTGATCCTGTCTCTGAGGTGTAACATTGCTCTGGTCTCTGGTCTGGGTTCCCTTTCCGATGATTGTTTAATTGTTGAATCAAATCGAGTTTTTTATTTTGAAAAATTGCAAATTTCGGTAATGTGATGAATGTTGCCATGGATGAAGCTTACACTGATGAACATGTCATTAAGGTTGCAAAAATCATTTTGGGAGGGAGACAAAAGTTTTATAGCCTTATAGGGTTACAGAAAATGAGAAAAATAATCCAAAGACAGCAATTGTGGATAACTGATATGGACTCTAATTAATGTACTTCCTCAATCCCTGAAAGCTTCAACCATGAATAGATACACTTTATTAAACCATGAATGCAGGTTTAACCATGCATACAGGGGGTCGGGTCAGGTCGGGTACTCGGGTGTGCGGTGTGTCTCATTTGCTTAATGGCCTCACTTTCAGGATGGTCAGATCAATTGACATATATTTGGGGCTCGGCTAACTTCTCCTCTAATCTAAGAAGGTTTATAATTACTAGTAAATGGTGCGCGCCCTCGCCCGTGGTTTATCAATCATGCGGGTGTTGGGTCTTTTGTCGTCAAGCGGGAGTCAGAGTAAAGGTGTTTTTTTTTTAACAAAATACAGAATATTAGCCACTAAGACATTTTCCCCTTTTTACTTGGAATGTTATTGTAATACTTGTCTTACGTAATATACAACTGAAACAATTCAGAGAACTATAACAGGATCATAGTCTCCACAAAATTTCATCCACATATACACATGTTTTTTTTCTGTTTACATACATATTTTGAAGAGTATAGATATCTAGGATACTAAAGATGGAAAGGAAACTTCTCTCATTTTTAGCGTTTGTAACTTGGGTGCATGCCTCTTATCAGACTACTTGTGGCTCGAACAATGTCACCTTTTACTCATGGTTCGTCCCAATCGGAATCCACGAAAATTTTGTTTTGTTTGGCAACCAACTTTTTGTCATGGTACACATCCGGGGGACTGCAATAGGTGCGGGATTGACAACCAAATCTGTGTACAGCACATGTACTCATCTTGCTTATTGGCTATAGAAAGGCAACAGATGTTTGATGTGTATCATATGATTTAGAAAAACACAATAGGTCGGACACCCTTAACATCGTTAGGTATTAAAAAGTGGGGGTTTACATGCAGGGCAGTGTCTTCATGTATAATGAAATCAAGCGTGCACAAATCAAATGACCTTCATGGCTGCGCAGAATTGACAAGACGCGGCATGTTGTAATTTTGTCAACTATTCTATCTTCCACTTGGTTTTGGTACCTGATGTCTCCATCGTTTTCTTCATCTAGATTGTGAGTCTTTTGTCCGAGTGGAGATGCCCAGAAAAATTAAAACATGCGAAGTTTCCAAAGAACTTGAGGGTGCTTTGATTGGAATGACACCCCTTCTCTCTCCTGCAGTGAGCTGAAAAACATAGCAGTCCCCTCTCCCCATGCGTGCTGCCAATATCTGCAAGCAGCCAACCAAGACGTAAAATCCATAGTTGTTGTAAGTTCAGCAAGAAACTGTAATTGCAAATTAGACAACGAACACAACATCAGCTCTTGAAAAGATGCACAATGATGAGGCTCCCACATGCTTGAAAGGTGATTCAGCAAATACAAAACTACATGCTAAATTAGATAACATAAATGTATTGCAATGGAGAAAAGATCAGCAAGACATGACAAAATAGGATAATTCAAACCACTGATATATCCTGAATTTATCGTTGCACTGTTATGGTATTAACTACAGCTAGGAATAGGGGAAGAAAGAAAATAACCCCTAATTATGATAAGATAGACATATTAATTAGGCAGGCTATTGGAAACTATAAAAATTGTTGATCTTGTAGGAGGTTTTGGTCACAGTGTCATAGTCATTATCAAATACCGCAAGTTCACAATAATTTGTGTATGGCATACATGTATTAGAAATTTTACATTTGAATCGGAAGAGATGCCTACATCACCACAAATCTATAGTTTTAGAGCTGCAACTATGAAGATCTGCTTTTTTAACAGGAGGTCAATCTAGAAATAGCTAACAATGAAAAAGGACGGAGAAAAAAGATATTAGTAAGTGACTAAGGAATTTAGCGTAACCCGTTAAGTAGAGCCTAAGGTGTGTTGACACAATGGGTGGAGGTAGAGGATCTGTACCTTGGGTAATCGATACGATTTTGGCATTTGATTGAGCGGCATCCTCAAAAAGAAGCTGTTGCTACTCTTGGAATTTACATAGTTGAAAAAGGGGTAATAATCTAGAAAGTTTGATAATTAAGGGGTGTAACAAAGTATACAATGAGATGTATGTAGTATTGCGAAGTCTACAAAGAGGAAATCGGTGAATTAGAGATTAGTTGTAAGCCATATAATAGTTTCTAGATAAGTACCAATTTGGTAAACTTAGTGTTTCACATGTAAGAAAATATATATAAATTCCTATCGCCAAAGAAGAAGATAAGGCTTGGGAGAAAATGTCACTTGGCCGGAACTGCCCATGGAAGCAAAGCAGAGGAAAGTATGGGAGCGAGAGCAGAGAGAGGAGAGGGAACCATTAGAGAAAAGTTGCTGGCATTTCATAGTTTGTAAGCTTGTCTAAGCATTGCCTATATATACTAAGCTAAACGTTATTGTATTTAGCTAAAGATTAATATAAGCAAAGCATTGCCTATATATATTAGGCTGTCATTTCATAGCTGGGTAAAGATCATTCTATTTGTCAATCTGTATATAATAGGTGATGCATTCCATAGTGTAACCAGTCTAACCCTAGAGCAGCCACTAGCGCAGCAGCCTCAAAGTCGCCGCCACATTACGCTAAACTGTAATTAACAATCAAAAAGGATTGGCAAAAAATTTGTTTTGTGCTTTAAAGTTGGAAACTAAACCACACATTAGCTACTAAAATTATAGGAGGAACTTTTGAAACCACAAAGGTAGACCATGGAACACTTAGTTACAGTAGATTAAGCTAGGCGGATTGGAGCCAATTCTAGGGAAAGAACGATGTACCATAATCTTAAAATCAGAAAGACCGATCAGTGTAAACGATATATGAAAGCGTAGATTTTGCTTATAGTAATAGCATGTTGTGAACAACCTTAGATGTAAATGCAATTTTAGTCTAACATTGTAAGATGGAAGATTCAAATACGGCATGAACAGAGTTATGTAACAAAAAGAAGTTAGTCCACCAAGCCTCCTTCACTTAAGTAACCAGAGAAACATGAGTATGATCTGTCATAGCTTTGCACATCCATGATAATTTCAAAGCAGGATTTTCTTCACAAATTATAAGAAAACAGCATGCAGCAAAAAAGTAATGAACTATCCATACAATTTCCGAAAACTATTGACAGTTGCATACTGACTCTCTTGTTGTATATTTGTTATTAGTTCAATGCTTTCAGATTCACCATTTATCCTCCGATGGATGTTCTTAGCAACCAGCCTACAGGTTAAAAGGAAGCTTTCGACAAATAATCGAGAGAACACCGAAGGGATTGTCATAAAGCAAATACCTTCTAGATCAAAAAACTGTCCCTATGACCAAATTGATTGTTGCTTCTCCGAATTGTCTCCCTCCACCATATGAAACTGTTGTTCATATCTTGCTATCCCGAGACCCCAAAAAAAAAATAAGGACAAGGGGTCGGGAGAACCAAATATGGAGAAGAAGCTTAGATTGGCTAATATTGTCATGGTCGGCACAAACAACCTCAGCTTGAAGATTCAATGGCTGGAAATAAGCGTGGCGACATGGACAAATGTTCCGACGTAAAGCTACAAGGCTATTGCGGGGGGACCAAGCATCATAGACATCTTTGGTAAAAATTAAAACATGCACGAAAAGAAATATTATTTTGGTAAGAAACCCAAATACTAATAATAGTATTTGACACATTATGCATGTCTCTGCGCCCCTAAGAGATATACTCCTGCCTATTCCGATTATGGAATATAGAAATAGTTTATTCAATGCAGGTCGATGTAGGAACATTATCTTACCGACATCTCATAGAGGCCTGTGGGACAGGTTTTTTTTTTTTTTTTTTTTTTTTTTGCTTCTCCATCTAAATGCTTACTTCTCCATCAAGGCACCAGGAAACCATCCTTTTAGTTGAACTCAAGTAAGCTTTCAACAGCCCCCTTCCATAAATACAAGCACTCTGAATACCAGTTCAACAGCTCCCTTCCATCCTTTCTTAGTGTGATCGATAAAAATTGAGAGAAAATAAATTATTGGCTAATGGAGACACAAATAAATTTGATCAATGTTTAGTAAATTAGCTTCCGAACCAAAACGACAAAACACGATTTTTCTCATGTGCATAAAAAAACATTCGCTAGGAGATCTATTAACTATATATGCCACTTTGAAGCTTGATGGGGCTATCTTGTAGGATACAACAAAATATAAGGACAAAAATAGAAGTCGGGGATAATTTAAGGGACAGATCATGCAAGAAACTAAGAACAGATACTCACATTTGTAAGTAGGCCAGGCCTCTCTCGGAGAGCAGATATGGTTGGCGATGCCACACAGGTATAGTTGCAAAGAGCGCACAACATGCTGATTGGCTTCTAATCATAATCGTGAATCGCAGCAAAAAATAAGGCACATAATTTGTCTCATTTGGAAAATGTTGCACCACTATCACACAATAAATAATCAATAATTTATAGAATGAGTCAACGATGAAGTAATGTTAAATTCCATATGGGTTATGAGGACAAATATTGAATTGATATCAAAAGCAAAGTCAAGTTAGAGTGGAGATGCTGAACCTTCCATCGTCACTTAGCATCTTGTATAGCCCTTTTTTTTGAGATTATAGGGAGCAAGTATGTCGTAGCATCGATTGGACTATTCATGTCAATCTCCGTAAAGAGCATATCATAACCAATGCAAACCTAAAAGTAAAAAAAGAAGTAAAAGGAAACCTCGAAAATTTAGAGAATCATTTGATCTGCAGTTAGGTAGGCACAACAAGCAAGCGTAACAAGAACAATCGAGAAAGAAGGGAAGCTAGAGTTGGGCTCAAAAATAAACCAAACAAAACCATTGGATCTCTTGTGGATGGGTAAACATAACATGGAATTAAGAAACGTCATAACAAAAACAAGTCATCGACACATATAGAAAAGAATATAGATAAAAACGGGCGTATGAGGTGTGAACCCAATAAAGGCCAAACCGTAACACCCCAGGATGGTGGAAGTTAAAGATTGACCTGCCTTCGCCACATAGGTTTGATTTACATGCATAAAAGTATAATAATGTAAGCCACCTCATTACATTCCTGCCAAGTTTTCTAGAAACGAGAAATAAACAATAATGCATTATCTACTCAAAGCCAAAGACTGGCCACCGTCGTAACACATGTTTAATTTACCCACATCAAAATTTAATAATGACTAAGCCACCTCACTACATTCATGCCAACTTTTCTGAAAAACAAAATCAACAATAATGCATTATCGACAAACCAAAGTTGAGCCTAAAATGGAAACTTGGCAAACAAATATGGTGGGCTAATATGGGAACAATAGCCCTGTGTAATTATATTAGTTTCTGCCTATATATGTTAGCGAATGAGCAAATTTTGAGCATCTAATTTTTTTTTTTTTGTGCACCCAGTCATCTTTGGTAAAGGACTGGTCAATTGAGAGGTCTGCTCAATTGGGACAAGCAAGTACTATATTGCGCAGGAAATGGATAAAAAACTAATGGACTTATGTTTAACATTCACGAATTTGAATGTTGCGAGCATAAATGTAAAAGATGTTGTGAACCCACAATTCAGTGATACCCTCAAGAAAGGTAGTTAAAGATAAATCTCAAGCATATCATGTGCACCTTTGAAGTTCACATCTGATCTATTTTTCAATTTGAACTCTAGATCATTTTTCCTTCCTGCAGAGATCATAGGCATGAGTTAAATGTCTAAAATATAATACTAAATCTAGTAGCACTCCAAAGAGTCTTGGGGCGGCCAACCTAGTTGAGAGCAAAAAAAGGCCACCTGCCTCGTGAGAAGATGGCACCGCCACCGTGTAATGTTGAGGTCGAGTAAAAATGGCACAAACAACAAACCGAGGAGACAACATAACGAGGAGGAGAGAAGTTCTCAAACTTACACCATTCCAGGTCTCTCTTTATCATACCATATTGGAAATAAAGGTAAGATTAGGTGAACTTCCAAAGCAAGAAAATAATGAACTATGTTGTATTTCTTCAATAATGCATGTATTCCACCCGAGTTGGAAGAGCGGTAGTGCGCACTCCAAAGCCAAAAAAAAAAGTAGAACCAAAAGTGCTTGCGCACAACAAGCAAAGTTCAACAATGTAATCTTTGGGAATAGGGCATGTGCTCAGAACTAACAAATCAATAATTTCATATCGGAAGCAATGATCATAGGCCTATAATCAACAATATATCTATCGCTTCACAGGCGGTAAAAGACAAGCTCGATTTCACAATTACGTGGCCATTGGCATCACGCACAATGATCATAAGCAAGTCTAAGTGGAAAACCAAAGGCAATGATCAAAGTTGAAAATGGAGGGAATCATCACAAGCAACACCGTCGGAAGGTAGCATTTCATAATTAAGAGGTAATTCCAATGGTAGCCACTGTAGTCAATAAATAACACCTCCAATTGGTGCCTCCAAAGTACACAAAATAGAATAGGTACAAAGAGCTGAAAAACATAATTCACCAATTGACAATTGCCCTAATTACTATGATGGCAAAAATAGAATCAATATTGCTCATGATCATTGTCTCAAGATGAACATAGTATAGATATATGTCGCATCAAATACTAAATGAATATTTAGTAATGTAGTCATCACAAAGAACATCCCATTCCCTCAAACTAAAATATAGCAACAAGATTGTGGACTCATCATTGCAGGTGACCAAGATCCAAATAGCGAAACAATAGAGCAGCAATCATCGAGCTGCACACTAAGAAATCAAACAAATATGCGACATGGTCACGTGCTCAGATGTATGGCACAATAATTGCCTCCTCCCAAAATTCAGTCCAATCGAGCAAGCGACACCTACAAATAGCAACCAAAAAATCATAGTATTAACCATGACATCAGTAAGAGAAAAGGGAAAGAACAATAGATCTAGAGTGAAATTGATCTTGCCTTGAGATGCACTCCCTTGAAATCCTAGATCCAAATAAAAGATCACATCGGGGGAGCAACGTCACCACACCTGAAGGGAGCTCCCGTAGGGAAAAGGTAAGAAGAGAGAGGGCAGGGACCAAACCGAGGACGGAGCGTCGGGGGGACGCCGGGCACCGGCGGCCGCCACCACCACAAAGATGGCGAGAACGGCCACCACCGGAGCAACCCGACCACCGCAGGCGCAAAAAAATCCACGCTGGGTCACCGTTGTTCCCGCCATGCCGCGTGCCGAGGACGAGCGGGTGGGGGGGATGGTGGGGAGGAGAAGACGTCGGCCTCGGCCGAGATCGAGAGAGAGGTGGAAGGAGGAGAGACAAGCCCGCCTCGCGCCGCCACGGCCGCCGCCACCGTGCTCAGTCGCCCCTCCTCGCCTGCGCCGCGACAGATAGAGGGAGAGGAAGGTGAGGGCAAGGGCGGGAGCGAGGGCAGGGGCAGGAGGTGGGCGGAGGTGGCGGGGGGAGGCGCCAAATGCGAGGTAGCGCCCCGCAGCGACGGAGGAGACGAGGGAAGGTAGAAGAGATAAGGACATGCACTGTGTGAGCGAGGGGACGGGCAAGGAGACTAAAAACAAGGCCATACAGCAGCCCAAGCAAATCAAGCCACGTAGAAAGGCCGAGCATCCAATCACACACATACATATGGACCTATAAACAGGAAATCCAACAGTGTTTTAAAGGGACACGTGGCTGGGTCGATTGCTGGCCGTGGTGTTTCGGCATTCTAAAGGTAAATCTCATTGGATCACCATAGGTTTACCCAGTTTCGTTTGGCCCTAGAAATCTTGTTGCCAGAACAAACGTAGTCTTTTTCTGTCTCCTTCGTGACTGCTTAAACACTAGAAATCTCCTGGGAAGAAGAAATATGGGACTATAATTATGTGTTAGTCCAATCTCAATGTAGATTTCATAGAGTTTTATGGGCATTAAATACGCTGACATGACATAGTATTGATTAAGAGAGAGATTATAAAAGTTTTACAGGAGTAGAGATAGTATTATGTAGATAAAACACTTTTATACGGTTTTCAAAATCTAGGTACATATGAAACTGGGCCATGAAACCTCCACTGAGACTAGCCTAATGTCTCTCCTCACTGACTGAAGAAACAGTCACACATTTATTCCTTTCCTGTCGCTTTGCATAGCTCTGTTGGGCTACTTTGGGCATTGTGATTAATCATCTCGCAGATCCTTATGACATTGTGTTTCTCCTTAGAGCTCAACTCCCTTGGTTGTTTGTCATAGAAATTATAGTAACAATGTGCTGGACAATTTGGATAGTGTGTAATGATCTGATTTTCATAGGTCTGTAACCTACTCTTCATCGCTGCAAGGCCATCTTTAGAAAAGAGTTTGCTCAAGTTATTCTTTGAGCAAAGTATAGTTACCAGTTGCAAATTAGTCAATGGCTAGAAGCTTATGTATAATTTTCCATATTTTCTTTATCACTTTTTATGATCTCCTGTGTGTACCTTTTTTGTTTTTTAATCACATATCGTATTATGTATTTAGTCATAGTAAAAGTATGCGCTCTCTCTCTAAAAAAAAATGTTCAAACTTAAGAAGAAACATGTAAAAATATGTTCTAACTTAATAGAGAAAATCTTCTAGCTTCACCAGGAAAATGATGCTAATTTATAAGAAACTTTTTTTCCAGTTTCATTACCAAAATGTTTCATGTTTAGGAGAATTTTATTGTAGCACAAATGAGAAAGTTGGGATAATTGTTTATTTGGCCCTGAAAAAAACACTGGTTACTTATTTGGCCCTTTTTTTTTCCAAGTTGTGTATTTAGCCTCAAAATGAAACTTTCTTACTTATTTGGCCTTCCGTTAGAACCGTGAGCCCATTCGGTTAAGTCACCCACCGCGCCACACGCGAAAAGACACATTTGCCCTTTAGGCCTTGCTTCAAGCCGCGTGCGCCCATGACCCGTCCGTCCGGTCGATACGTATGCAAAGCGAAAAAAAAAAAAAAAGGCGGGGTCGATGGAGGACGGCGCGCCGCCGCCGCCGCCAACAAAGAAGGAGGGGCCGCCGGTGCTGCCCATGCCGGCGGATCCGGGGCCGGCAATGGCGGATCCGCCGCCCAGGAAAGCCGCCGCGCCGCCACCTTTCTCTTGGTCGATGGAGGACGCCGCCCCGCCGCCGCCGCCCTTGACGGCAAGGAGGGGCCGCCGCCGCCCATGCCGGGCGATCCGGGGCGGCAATGGCGAATCCGCCGCCCACAGAAGCTGCTGCGCCCGCTCTGCTCCCCTCCCATTAGGCGCCGCCCGGCGGGAGGCGCCCGCCGGCGTACTAAAGTGGCGCGTGCGTCGAGGGCAGCGCGATCCGGCCGCGCGAAACCAGGCGGCCGGCGGCTCGGCGGCAAAGCGGCTCCGGCGGCTGGCGGTTCGGCCTCCCGGTTGGAAAGGCGGCCTCCAAACTCGGGCGTCGTCGCCCGCGGCAAAATGGAACCAGCTCCTCGGCGCCCTTTGCTCCCGGCCCGGCGGCCCAGCTCCTCGGTGGCACCACCCGTCCGGCCGGCAAGAAGAGTGAGTATCGGCGGCATCGGCGGCGAGCTGCTTGCTCTGCTCTGTTCCTCCCCTTTGAACCGACCGAAACCCCATTTCCCTCCCCTTTTTCTCTTGATTTCCAATGGCAACTCGAGATGCTCCAATGGAATGATTTGTAGAGCTATGAATGCTCTACAACATTGCTTATGGAATCAAAGCTTGGTTCTCACTAGATTGAGAGATATAGATCAAGGAAAAGCGGTAGAATGAAACCTGTTGTGCAAGTAGTAATCCTATTATATGAAACCGTTGTGCGATAGAGAATGAAACCGTTTGGTAATGCATGCTTGTGTCCTACTTGGAAGCAAAGCAGCTTCTTCTTTTCAATCACATCCTACTTAGAAGTCAAGTTGTGCAAAGTAGTAATCCTATTCTATGCATAGATATTGCTTTTGGCAAATGACCCGCAGGCATTACCAAACAATCATTATTTTCTCAGATATGTATGCATGAGTTGATGGTTTTTGGACATTAGAATATTTCTCCTACACAAGATACCCCTACACTTGAACCGTATGTGTACTTACCGAGGTTTCAATTTATAATTTCTGAAACCTGTATTTTAATTTTGCATGACAAGATCGATTCCAATTTCAAGTTAGAAATCAAATTGCTTGGCAACCGTAAAAAGTGTAGACAAGAATTCAGTTGTTATGCCTTTGACATGGATATTGATTCGGACAAAGCAAATTATATGGACCTTCATGACTTAGTGGTAGATAAGTACCCGCCTGATTATTTGGATGTGGCTCATTTTCAATATTATGATGAAGAATTGAAATCTTTCCCCTGAATTAAAAACCCGACCAAGATTTGATGGCTATGTTTGAGAGGCATTCAAGAAAAAAGTTGATCATCATGTTTGTTGTGTACCGAGGTCCTTCGATCCATATGAGCCTGTCACTGAGTGGGATTTTGGTGAGGAAGAGGTGCCTATTGGAGAGGATAACAATGCTGAGGAAGAGGATGATAATGTTGAGGAAGAGGATGATGATGAGTACCTTAGGAACCCTAAACCACAGAATGAACATGTAGGTGTTGATGAGGAAGATATGTACCTTGACACTGTACAACCCTTACAAGTGGTTCAGAGGCCAGTTGAGAAGGAGCCATCATATGTTGTTGATGATAATGAGGATGAAAGTGGAGGAGGTGAGTCGGGAGGATGAGGATGATGATGAGGAAGAGGAGCAATGCAATGAGCACAGCTATGCTCCAAGTGTAGAACATGATCCTAAGGATCCACCAATGAAAGAAGGCTCTACTTATGCAAATATGTACACCTTCAAAGTGTCACTTTGTCGAAGATGCAATCAAAAACCGCTTCGAGTTCAATCTTAGAAAGAGTGGACCAAAGAGGTATAGGGCATATTGTTCAATGAAGGACAAAGAGAAATGTCCATGGTGGATATATGCTGCTACAAATAAGGATGACTCCACTGTAGTGGTAAGGCTTTATGCATTTGTTAAAGGGCTGCAAGTGTATTTATCTCTTTCTTAAATGTGTTTGCATACTTTGTTTATATTCGTCACTAAATATTTGTCTTCCTATAGGTGAAAAAAGAAACCCTTGTGAGCATAAGTGCTCTAGTCGAAGGTTGTCAAAGAAGGCCAAGAATGCCACAAAATATTGGATATGTGAAAATGTGAAGGACTTCCTCATAGTGGATGCAACTTTGGGGGCAAACGAACTAATAACGAAGTTGAAAGAACACCATGGGGTGACTATACCGTACCATAGAGTGTTTCAAGGTAAGGCCTTAGCACTAAAACACCTTTATGGTGATTGGGATGGCAGCTTTGATAATCTGTTCAAGTTTAAAGCACAAGTTGAGAAATGTTGCCCTGGTAGCTTAGTCATTATTGACCATCACTTGGTAGATGAAAAGATCAGATTTAGAAGATTTTTTTTAGCATTCAAGCCGTGCATAGATGGGTTCCTTACTGCTTGTAGGCCGTACCTTGCAATAGACAGTACATTCTTGACAGGTAGGTACAAGGGACAACTTGCTAGTGCCATTGCTGTTGATGGGCACAAGTGGATGTATCCTGTTTGCTTTGGAATTTTTGATTCTGAAACTACAGATAACTGGGTTTGGTTCATGAGTCAGCTTAAACAGGCCATAGGGTCACCAAGGGGTCTAGTCATATGTACTGATGCTGGACAGGCTGTGATGGCAGGGGTGGGTGAGGTATTTCCATTTGCTGAACATAGAGAATGCATGTACCACTTGGTGACCAACTTCAAGAAAAGATATCATGGTAAGGTGTTTGATGAGCACCTATGGGCAGCAGCTTATTCATGGAACATGTATGGGTATGGAAAACATATGAATGTTATGAAGACTGCAAAGCCAGCTGCAATAGAATGGCTACTTGCAACACACAAAAAATTATGGTCAAGAAGCCATTTCAAAACCATTTGCAAGGTAGACTATGTGACCAATAACCTTGTAGAAAGCTTCAACAACTGGATGAAGCCTCACAAGTCTTTGAACCTGGATGATTTCATGGACAAGCTCAGACAAATGCTCATGTCCAAGTGGAACAAAAGAAGAAAAATAGGGAAGAAACTCCGGGGCTTGATTCTGCCTCACATCATTACAGAGTTGAATGAGGAGAGTAAAAAGGGAAACTTGGAAGTTGAAGAATGCTCAGAAGAGATTGCAGAAGTTACTGCAATGGGAGGAAGTGCATTTCGATTTCTTGTCGACCTATCAAAGAGGACTTGTACTTGTAGAAAATGGGATGTTTAAGATTCCTTGCAAGCATGCACTAGCATTCATCACCTCCCAAGATGCATCAATAGAGAGTTATGTTGACTTGTACTACTCGGTTGAGAAATTTAGAGTTGCATATAGTCAACTTATTCCAGCTATGCCAGACAAGTCTCAGTGGCCTGAATCTAATCATGGATTTTTCATGCACCCACCTTTATTGACACCAGTAGCTGGTAGGCCTAAAACTGAAAGGCACAAGGGTGCCGGTGACAAGAAAAAGAGAAAAGGACAGCACCAGTGCCCCATTTGCTTGGACTATGGACATCATTGGCAGAGTTGCAAGAGGGGCAGACCAGAAGATATTGAAGCTATGAAAACCATCAAGTAATAATTTGTCTAGTCTTGTCTACCATTTCTGTTTTCCCTTTGTTAGTATATGATATTCATTATTTTCATTCTACTTTTATTTCAGGGCAGCACAAAAGAAGAGGGCAAGGAGCACCAAATGTGCCCAAACTTCCATTATTCCTTTGTTGGAAGAGGCCCCATTGGCGACAATGACAATGCCTCCCAGGTTTCGTCTTCCTTCCTTTATCTCATGGTAGCAAGATATAATAACTTCAGATTGATTCTAAATACATCTTTCTGACCGTAGCGAAAACTTGGTAACAACATCTAATAATAAAAGGAGGAGAACTGAGGACTGTACACCTGAATCCTCTAAAAGGTATGTCACATATTTCTGCAATCTCTGTACCATCACATGGTCCTTTCAAACCTAAATTAGTTGATTATTGTGACAGCCACAGCTTGGAGATTTCAAGTAAGAAAAAGGGAAACCAAACTAACTCCAACTCTGGCGTTCAAATTTGTATGTTTACTATAATTCGAAACGAACTTATAGTCATTCAATTGTTTCCCCGATCTAAACCATTTATCAATCCATAACATTTGTAGGTCAAGAAGTGGGTCAAATCAGCCCGGCACTTTCTATTGCTCGATTGAAGATCGACTTGTTCAAATAAAAAAGAAGCGGACAAGCACCAAAAAGAAGCTAGGCCTTCCAAAGAAAAAAGCCATCAAGAATCCAAATGTGTCATTTGACGGCCCAACAAATGATGGGTACAAGAAGCAAGAAGGGATTTCCTAGCAGCCCCCGCCATGAGCACGCTGGAGCAAAAAGAAGGCTCGACCTTTGATTTGTGATATATTTGCTTCCCTTTGCTCTATGTATGTGAGACCAATGTAGTACTTTCATGTGACCTTCATTATGTAAGGTGAAGATCTTTGCTTGGCTGTACTTCAAGGATAGGCTAAGCACCAAATCAAACCCGCTGGACAAACACGTGATGGAGGATGCCATCTGCAAATGGTGCAATCACCCACCGGCATCATCTTTGCTGCCAACTTTTTTGAGCATCTTTTGCTTTGCCCGACTTAGTAAAGAAGTCTGGAACATGTTGGGACTCCATTCCCTATTTGTGTGACATTATTTATGTGATACTGAAACTATGGTGAATTTATTAACTACGCGTTTGTGATCCTATATATATATGGTTATGTGAGAATATATGTGTGGTTGTGAATATATATATTGGTTATATGCATATTTTGTGAATATATATGTCGGTTATGTGAGAATATATATATATATATACACACACAACATATACACTAAACAAATAATACTTTGTTTTTTAATTTTTTTTTCATGCGGGGGCAAAATGGTCTATTTACCCACCACTTGACACTGTTATGTCCTCCGATCTAACTAAGGCCAAATAAGTAAGAAAGTTTCATTTTGAGGCCAAATACACAACTTGGAAAAAAAAAAGGCCAAATAAGTAACCAGTGTTTTTTTCAGGGCCAAATAAACAATTATCCCGAGAAAGTTTGTTCCAACATCATGAGGAAAACATTTCAACATCACAGAAAAATGCTAAAGATCTGGGACAAAAATGCTTATGGTATATTTATGTATAGTAAAATATTATAAAATGAATGAGAACACATAAATAGTCCAATAACAAATTTTACTCTAGGCTAGTGATAGAGAAGAGAGAAAAAATTCACCCGTGAATCTGAAAAATAGAGATAATATAATCACTAACAAATTATGATAATGAAAACAGTTGATATATTAGCAAAATAAAAATAGAAAAAAGGGAACAACCGTGGCATGAGCATGGGCCGCTTTCTCCTGAACGAGCCTACTCATGCGCGTGCACTTTGAAGAAGAGAGAGAGAAATCGGTCCAGTAACGGCTGTAAACAGCACCGGAAGAACTGCTCTCCTGCGTTCTCACTTCACACCTGTTTCTTCTCCCGTTCACCTCGCCTGCGCGACAACTAGGCGACCGCCGACGCTCTACGCCCAGCTGCCCATGTCTTCATCGGGCCCTTTGCCGGCGACGGGAACCCACCACACGACGTAAGCCCGTCCCTTCTCTTCTCTACTTGCTGTGCAAAATTGAGCACCCGAACCCTAGCTTGCGCTACTTGTATTCGGATCTGATCTAATCAGAAGTGTATACATTCGATTTTTTCATCGATCCATGTCCTTTATTGGTCCGCTCTTGATTCTAGGTGATCTGGCAATATGCTACTTGCAAGTTACCAGTTAGCATTTGCTCCAACTGTCTACTAACTTATTCCGTGGCCATCACAAATTGATCTAAATTTCTGATTATTGGTATCAATATCAGGTATACAGTAGTTGTCCATGTCCTACACTAAGTATCGACTATTGACTCCCTAAATGTGCACTAGTTTTATGCTGCTAAATGGTAATATATGTGGCTGTAATTTCTAACCCCTTTGATGTGAGAGCTATGTGAGAAATGTGACTTGATCAAGATGTACAACTACTTGATTTTTTCTACCTTTCATATGTATATTTATTTCTCTTACTATCATATTCACGCCAAACCTTGTTTTAGCTTGTCTTTCCAAATATATGTGCTAATCAGTTTGTTGGCTACTTTTTGTAACAAAACTGCTGTGTTTTGCCTTTTGCAGGTCAACACCGTTGCAAGTAATTCATGTTTTGGGAAATTTCATGAGAATTTGGTCTGTTTACTCCTTGTATAGCCACCTATCCAACAGTGGAGATTCAATAGTTGGCTTTATCTTCAGTTGTCTTGTACCCACTTCAGTCATATTCTTGGTCTTACAGAAGCCTTGGAAAGGCCGGCCTTTGCCCAACTCACAGGTTCCATTACACCTTTTTGTTGAGATTACTTCACCAGCTGCTAGATGTGCACTTTCTTATATTCATTCATTCAGGTTGTTCCTACAGTTGTCAATGGAGGAATCCTGGCATTCTACTTTGTGTTATGGGGTAAAGGACTTCTTGCTTGTGGTCCACTAATGTAAGTATCCTGTTCTCTCAGGACCATGAATTTTTCGCATAGCTGCAGGGTCTGTAGTACGGTGTATTTATGCCAGGGAATATCTAGTTCAATCTCCACCTATGTGCAATGTTTAAACAATGCTGTGAGCCAGTGGTCATCAGATCATTTTGGAAACAAATTACACTTGATGGACATCAACCGTAGGACATTTCTATGGCATCCTTACCTGTTGATCTAACGCATAATAGCCATTCTGACTTGAGAGCTGCAGACATGAACTTGCATGACTGCATTTGGGGGTTGGGGGTGTTGCACTTACTCTCCTAAGGGTGTGCAATCTGATTCTGAACACTTCAATTGCAAAGCAGCATTTCTATTACCGTTAACCACATCATCTGTAATTTTGCACTGCTTTGAGCATCATAACTGTGTTACTAAAGAAGCATTTACTGGCACTTCTATCTAAACTGCATTTTGCTCTGCCTATTGAGTCTAGTGCTCTACTGGCAGAGTATGCAGGTGCTGTTCTTGGAGTTCTCTCTGCTGCTTTATATGGAAGGAAAGTTAACATCTGGAAAAAGGCAAGTTGCTGATTTTATAATAGAACTTATGATGATTTGATTTCCTTGTTCTATGATATTTACTTATTTAGGCAACAAGCATACGACATTATTGCTCGTACGTGGCACTCTAACCTTAAGTATGTCTAATCGCAGGTTTTTTAGTCCAATGATATGTACCAATGCATTTTCTTTCAGTAAATATAGTGCTCACATGCACTGGTAAAGATATTTGGCCAATAACTGTAGAAGAAATGTAGATATGGGCACAGGAATACCATCTCTGTTGTCAGGAGTCCATTTTGCTTTGAAGTTATGAGCCGCTCATCATTAAAAGTCTAACTTGTTTCAGAATTGTGATTGAATTGATGAGCTTTAAGCACAAAATAAGTGTGCACATGTTGCACTTGCACCACATGTGCATTTTTTTCAGCAAAGTTATACATTCAGCAGCTCATAGCTGGAGAAATAATTAAGGAATTCTTCTTTTTGATGACCCTGCTGCATGTCAACTCTTCAATGTGTTCTGCCATGTTCAGTGTATTTTGAAGTAGAAATTGCTAATTTTCTAGGAGATGATATTAACTGTTTCCCCTGGATTTTTAGATTGGTGGACTTGCTGCTATGTTGGTAGCATATTATCTCTTGTCTAATGGATGGTCTACAAGAACACATTCTCCTTTATGTATCCTACTACATAGATATCTTCCTGAAATGATTTACTGAGTTATTGTGAATAACTCTGCATTTTTGGCAGTTAAAGTATTTCTACCTATAAATTATTTTGTAATGGACTCATCTAAACCTGTTTAGGAAGACCTTAACTTCATACAGATAGCTTTGGAAGTGAACCAGTGGAGAAGGCAACACAAACTATTGGAATGAAAGAAATGGTGGTGCCAATTACTGCTGGGATCTTGTCTGCTTTAAGGAGAGTATTAGCTCGGCGTGTTTCTCTCAAGGTAGCCCTGCTTCTTTTGCCTTCTCTGTCAAAAGCTCCCTTCAAAGCACTATCAATGCACCATCATTTTTCTATATAGGAATTGACAGTCACCATTGTTTTATTCTGCAGAATCAACTTAAAAGGCGGCTCCATGCTATAACTATTGCTTCTGCTACTTGTTTTCTTTTTCCATTTGCCATGTGGGATACAATCCTAGTGAGTCTCTCTGTTTATGCTCTAATTATTTCTGGGGTTGGGAGGATTTGCAGGTCTTTCCTTGATATAGTAGTATAGTGATTTTTTGTTTTCTTGATTGCAGGGCTCGGCGTCTGACAGCATAGTTAAATTACAACTACCAAGTTGGGCATACTTGAGTACTGTTTTGTTCGGAATGGTGCTTATATTCTATGTTGACAATATTGCTGAAGAAAAGTAAGATCTTTTCTTGGAAGGACAGTTTGATTTTGTTAAAAGCTAATTGTAAAATATTCTCATGCATGATCAGATCGTGAAGCGAACCATGAACACTTTTTTGTTATCACCTGTTTGAGCTAGCGAACGATTCTCTAGCTGAGCTGGCTAGGTGGCTCTAGTAGCACTCCTCAGGGTTTGACTCCACATGGAAGCGAATTTCAGATTGGGGTTAAAAAAAAAAACCTCTTGCTCGTCCCATGCCAAAGCATAGGTCTAAGGTTCGGCCCAGGTTGTGATCGTTCTCACATGGGCTGCGGTGCCACTGTGTAGGAGTGGGGCAGGGGTTCATGAGTTTTTCTCGACATATGAGAGGTCTTCTTAGCAAAATGCCCAAGGGTTGTCTTACCCTCCCCACAGGTCGAGTTTTCTTTTATCAGTTTGAGCCAGATCTTCAGTAGATTATGGATTTTAAAGTTATTATTCCTCAAATATCTTCATGTATAACATTACGAAACAATACCTTTTGGATGTTTCTTGAAGTATTTTATTGGCTTTTATACTATTAATCATAAGGCATGAATGGCCTTCCTTTAGTTAACTCCCCATTGTGCTTCATGATTAACCTTTGCTCCATGTTTGTAATGTGTTTACTTGGTTGGCAGGTTGCATCTGGTCTTCTCTTCTCCAAGGCACTTAATGGTTTCAGCAGGTTGCATCATCGTGTTGGAGATAGTGTACCAAATGGATTTCTCCCTTTTAGGATTTCTGGTCTGTTCTGTTATTTTGGGTTGCGGTGAGTTTTGAGGTCTTATTCTTTGTATCCATGGAGCTATACTGCTATGACAGTTGGTAAACTTTGTTATCCTTCATGTCCTGAATATTTCATATCCAAAATGAACATTGTTATCCTTTTGTAGGTATTTTTGAAGCAACCTCCTTGAACGTTCAAAGAAAAGCCCTTTAGAGACGCATGAACTATCAAATGGGGTGTTCCACAATCAATTGCCAATTTCAGAACTTCCAAGCTGAAGAATATATGACCTGGTGAGTGAGATGCATTGAAAAATTTGTGTGTTTACTTAAGTATGAAGTTTGAATTATTTATCTGTCAAGGTTGAGTTTGCGTGCAATTTAATATTAGATAACATGTTTCAAGAGTGGACTGTTACGGTTTGAGCAGTAACGTACTCCCACCATTCCAAATTGTAAATTGTTCTGGCATTTCTAGTGTGTCTCTAGACATAGCATATATCTAGGTTCATAGTAAAAGCTATATACTTGAAAACCGAGAACGACTTTCAATTCGGAATGGAGGGAGTAGTATACTGTGGAAGAATATTAAAGGTCTTTATATTTTCCTGACATGTTTATATAATCCCTCAACCAACAGACTTTAACCCCCTTTTTCCTATTCTTGTACCCCAGCTACGACATGGTGAATGACCGTGGTTGCACACCTCAAAATCAGCAGTTCGATTCTTTGTGTAAAGGTTTTGAAACAGACAGAAAGCAAGGATGTTTTTGACCTGCCATTGTGTCTTTGTGATCCTCCATTCTTGTTGGCCACCTGCATCCTGTACATGTCAACAACTCCCAGTAGATGTGTATCCGTATTCCCCTTGCAGATATTGCAATTGTCATGTCAACAACTGCCAGTAGATGTGTATCAGTATTCCCCTTGCAGATATTGCAACTGTCACAGCATCCTGTCTCCCTGCTTGGGTTTGGGTAGTTGGCTAGTAGCGGAATTTTGCTTTTCTCACATGGAGACGCAGATGGTTCAAGCTGTGACCGAAGTGCATTGATTGTTTTTTCAAACATTGAAATATGCAAGTATGTAACCTGCCCATGATATGATTAACATGCTGACTTTATGTTTGACCTGCCCGTGAATGCAATCAGCGAGTCCCCTGCATGCTGCAGGGCCTCTCATGTCAGTCACTGTGCTATCTAAACGCCACTGAAAAAGATGTCGACCACACCTGTAGGCATATCATTAAGAGAAATGATTTGAACCCTTTGATCAATAACTAAGCAACCAGCCAAGTAATTTAGGTCCTATTTACCAGGGCTTAAATAGTTTTGGGTTCACTTGCTTCATCATTATTCACATGAGCTCCTCTCCTCCAAATGAACTAGAAGCCAGTGAAACTAGTTTTAATTTCACCAGTTTTGGCTTGTTGTGATACTGCGCCATTTGATCTCCTGGTTGTAAAACAGCAATGCCTAGGCCGAAGTCCAGAGAGCAGCATTCTGGATGGGTGGTCAGATGGTCGGTTTCACCAAATCACCCCAGTCCACTCTCCAGATAGCAGTCCTCGTGCGGGCCAATGTAACGCACATATTATCAGGCCAGGGGGGTTTCGTTAGCCCATATATGTGGCGTGGGTTCACGGGACGGAACGCCGATTTTGCCTCTTCAATCAAAGTTTTTTTTTTGGGACTGACTACACATCTTCAACTCTCAAACTCAATAAATTGTCTCTTTTCAACTCTAATAATTGTTTAAATTACCTCTCTATCCTTGATCCTCAAGGCAGTTTCCCTCATTTTTTAATTAAAAATTCAGTCAACACTTGATAAAGTTTTTAACCTATGAAAAATATCTTTGAAGTTTCTAAAATTTTGAGGAAAACCTAGAGATAAATTGCAAGAAACCAAAATTTTAATATTTATCATGAAAATATATTTAAAAGCTATTGAGATGTAATTTAAGTTAAATTCTACCTCAATTCTTTCTAAATCACGTGGAATGAAGTGTATTTGTGTGTGAAAAAAATCACGACCAAATAAGACTTAAATAAAATTTGGCTCTACAAAGAATGTGAAAAAAAAAATCACGACACGGACACAATCACAGTTCCACCGTTTCTCAGATAACCAGTTTATTTATTATAAATACATGGAAAACAAAAAAAAACACGGTTACCTATATCTCGACAAAAAACCACACTCGCGTAATAATAATAATACACACCACAAACGAACGCAGACCGCCCTGCCTCGCGGTCCACAGTGACAGACCTCGGCGCGGTTGCCGCACAACACCAAGCAAGTCGACGACGAGATCCATCCCTGTCATCCCTCCGCGTTCTCCCGCGTGCAGTCCTCACCGTCACCGCAGCTGCGAGCCAGAAGGAGCAGGTCGTGTCGGCACACGAGACCGGGGCGCACGCCGACGTACGACAGCTGACAGAGCCAGAGCGGAGGAGAACCGAGAGGGAAAAGCCCCAGCCGGCGTCCGACAGCGAAAACGCCAGCGCTTCTAGACGGAGGAGACCTCTTGGCACGGAAGCGTAATGCGCGTGCGCCGTCTCGGCGTTCACTTGTGCTATCATGCGGGGACTGCGGACTGGTAATCGTCACGTCGAACGGCTTTCCGCAGGCCCAGAAGGGTGTTCGGCTGGTGATATAAGTCGAGTGACGGATCTAGGGGCAGGGCTGCCCGTGCTACAGCACTGACCCTTTGGCTACAAAACTCCATATAGATTATATGGTTCAGCTATAAAATTAAAGAGAAAAGATGATTTAATCCTATATTACATGGTTCAGCCCGGGGCTTGGTAGATTTCTGGGTCCACCCCTATATAAGCCGGCTAATAAGATAAGTCGGCTGGTTTGTTATGAGAGAAAAATACTGTTCGAATGGTTGATAAGTCCAGTTGATAAAACAAGTGAACAGAGCTCAGATAATATTTGCCCATGCATCGTGTCGCCCGTCGACGTAATTAGCGCTAGAGTAAGTATTGCGTGGTCGGTAATTCATGTTATTTGCTACTACACGCTGCGAAATCAGAAAGAAGTTACAGTGCAAAGCTGCATGTTCAAAGTCCTTGCGAGTATATGTGCCCACGCACACTTTCGGTGCTACTCTTGCTAAGCAGTAAAAACACGACACTTTCGGTCCTCACGTCCAACTGGCCATGATATGCTCTTTCCGTCCTCAGCTCTGCAAACCTCAGGCCTGCAGAGGATTCAAGCAAAACCGACTCTCTTCTTCAGTCTTCCAATCCTCACTGACGGGGACGTACGGCAGACAGGACGCACCACGGCACCAGAAAAACATCACCAAGGAGCTAGGAAAAGAAAAGGCTACGGCCGATCAGTTTCCCTAAGATCGAGTAGTACGTACTCCCTCCGTCCCAAAATAACTGTCGCTTTCGCTTCCCGAGAAATAAATGCCGGCAATTTTTATAAATAATAAATATTACCGATTAGTATCATAATTAGTATCATCGGAAAGATCTTTGAATCTAGTTTTTTAACAAAATTATTCAGAGATATAAATATTGCACGTATTTTCTATAAATCGAGTCAAACTTGTGACACGAAAATCGAAAACGACAATTATTTCGGGACAGAGTAGTAGATAGCGACCGCGAAGGAAAAACCGCGTCACGCCATTGCCGTCGCCGTCGCTGGAAAGCCGGCGCCGCGCGCGCGTGCTTTCATTCCTCCAGCTCTCGCCGCCCGGCCGGTCGCCGTCGTGGCTCCTCCATCCAATGCAAGTCTGCTGGCCATCCCATCGTTCTGAATGAAACCCGCGCTCGCTCGCTCGACGCCGTGGTTATCTTACCTGCTCGCGGTCTATTTTTTTTTTTTCGAGAAACATGCGCTGCATGTATTTCATTAAGCGGAGAAATGCTCGCGGTCTATTCAGTTTAACTGGCCTTGCAAGGTAAGAATATGAAGAATATGGCGACGGATGGATGTGGACGTGGACGTGGACGTGGTTATGGTCGGCAGCCGATCGAGTATGCATAGATCTATCACACAGTAACTGTCGGCGTGGCTGGCTAGTTCGCTTTGCAGCAATGCAATGTGAGCCCGGAGAAACATAGCAATGCGCGGCCAATGCTCATTGGCCATTATTGCCACCGGCGGCAACGACGAGCGACCTCTCGATCGTCGGCATCACGAGGGACGACGATTAGCTAGCGCGGTGCACCGATGGTCGTTGTCTCTGCGTACGTGTCGCCCTCTCCGGCGTCGACGACGACGACGCGCTTTGCTGAGTACTGCCGTGATGGACTGGTATGGTATGGGTGGTCGGTCAGATTAAGGTATCGGTGGTGACAAGACCGGGCACCAACCGTGCTACCGTCATGACTCATTTCTCATTTGGATGATGGAAGATTCTCTACAAATAGAGACTCACTTTACTTCCTTTATGGAGAACTAACTAGATTGAGTACGTTGGTCAGATAGTTCACATGGACTACTTGGCATAATACTATAGAGAAGCTCCCAGTTCGTCATGGTCGATCGTGATGGGAGGGAGATCGAGCGTGATGAGGTTGAGTGTGTCAGCTGTAAGCTACCCTAATTACCCTCAAGTAGCTTGCTCGATCTAGCTAAACTGTTTCAGTCGTCAGAATAGAAACATTATATTGATGGACAGAAAACAAAGAACAGGCTTGAAAAGAATAACCCCTTTCTGATTAAGCGTTGTATAGCAACACATGCATGCAGTACGTGTAAGCATTTTCAGTACAGTACTATAGTACTATTCTCTTCCTTAGCTTGCTTTAGTCAACATTGCAAATTGCACACTGCAAAACCCAGGATATAGTATGCTACATCATGTTTGGTCAGTTTCTGTAGGGCAAAAAGGAAACATCAGGACATATTATATATTGCTCTATAATCTACTACTACAATCGAATTTCAGTTCAGAAAAAGTACTCATGCCAGTACTTATATATATTTATATATATGAACAACATACTCTTACAAAAGACCAGGCTGGATCCAAGTTCTTTACTGCCAATGCAACACCGAAAAGGCAGGGAAGCACTCACACACATCATTGAGCTTCGGGGGCCGGAGAAGCATCTAGGTACTAAGTATGCTAAGCTAGTGGAGTAGTTAACCGCATCTCCCTGTCCCAATGCGTACGCAACACGCGGGGAGCAAAGCTGAATTCCTGTCCAGCCGAGGCGGAGCAAGGAGCAAGGCGAGGAGGAGCAGGGCTGGGCTGACATGAATACCAGGTGAGCAGGCGCCGGATTTAAAACTCATCGGCTGCGTGTTCCTGTTCGTCTAGGTCGGCTCCATGCATGCACCTCGATGGATCAGCCCCTGGCCCCCTGGCCCTGCGCAGTTCAAGTGGGATTACATTAAATCTAGCACTAGCAACGGAGGAGAGAATCAGAGATCATGCGCCGAGGCATGCGGCATTTCGGCGCTAGTATATTTGCCCACTTGGAGTGGACCTTTTGGGGGTTGAAATGGATTGTTTATAGTACGTGCTAAATCCAGGACGAACTGAGCTGAACTGAAATGTGTTGGCTGATGGTCCAAGTGATTAAGAAGGATCCAAAGATGTTAGGAAGGAACAGCGGTGTTTATTCGATTTGACTTTGACCCTGCATAAACATAATGCAGGTGTGGAGACAGTGCCAATTGAGTTCGAATCTAGCCAGAGCGATGGGGGAACAGCGGAACGAGCCGAGGACGACGACGACGAGCTAGGCTGGCTGGCTGGCTTTGGTAATGGCAATGGCAAGTGGTCCGGGTGCGAGCGGGACAGTTCGGGACAGTTCGACAGGGGGTAGGGGCCATGCTTGTTGCGTCCAGAGAGAGCAGCTAGCTGAACAACTAGGACGATGAGCGGCTGTAGTATATTGTTACGCTGCCGGCGCTGCCCCGGGTCCGGGCTAGTACATGCACGGCACGGACGGACACGCGCAGCTGGAGAAGCCTCCCCTCGAGCGCCAAAAACAAGCTCGAGGGACGGAGGGAGGCAGGGCCCCCTGGCCTGGAATGATGGATGGCCTTTGCCGCGCTCGGCCGCGAGGGAAGGAGGGAGACCCTGGCCTAGAGACCAGCAACCGCAACAACTACCAAGGCCGGCTGCGTGCGGCTCCTCTCCTCCTCAGCATTAGCGCCCGCCGCCCGCCCGGGACGCAATGCAATGCAATGCAACGGCTGCTGCCTGCACGCGCGCCGGCGGCATGTGGGGGATAAACAAATGCGGCTGCCCATCATTGCTCATGCGTGGCGGGGGGCGCCCATCATCGCCTTTCGGCTTCCTCTCTCTGCGCTGCACGCACGCCCTGCATCCTTTTGCGTGCGTGCCTCCCTACCAGTTCGCCGTCGTCTGGTCAACCGTGCGTGCGTTCGCAGCGTAGGGTTGCTGCGTACTACTAGTAGTAGGAGTACTGAACCTCTTGCATTCCGTTCTCACATTCCCCCGTGTCGTCGTATTATAGCCTCACTCCTAGACTAGTACGAGTAGGAGTATGCAGGTCATGCCGTCGTTTCCGCCCCAAAAACGAAGCTTCTTTTCAGAAGCTTGTTTGGAACGCCATTTGGACAGTCTAGTAGAGGCTACTAGAGCATACTAGTCACTAGAGTTGCGGCCTCCTGATGACGGGATGGAAGCGAGAGCAATGAAGCGAGCAATGCTGGCCGGTCGGCGTGTCTGCACGCCGAGGACAGGAGCCGAGTAGCCAGCCCAGTAGGCATCTGAAACGGCATCCTATCCTGGCCATATTTTATACTAATTAAGTTACACATACAGTGTTAGTTGTTGTTGTTGCATTAGTAATAAATATGAGAGGCACAGCTTGGCTGCTCAGCTCAGCTCCAGGGAATAATTCTGGACGAATATGGTGACACATCCAAATCAAGCGCAGGCGGCGACATCATCAGGCAAGTGCACATGTATGACCCGAGAAGCAAACTGCATACAGCTCACAAAATAGCTTACTACTCATTGACGCAGCCACAAAAGGGTTTAACTGATTAACCCATGGTGATGCAAACAGAAAACAATAGGATGATTGAAAACCCTATCATTTTTTTTATTGTCCAAGTGTTGGTGCCATCAGATTGACATCTATGCTGCCGAAGTGCCGATCCTTTCAACCTCAGCTCACTTATGTCTGTCTGATTTGTACGGTGCCGGCGAACATGGGCTCCGTCTCTAGTCGCGCTGTTTGGAACATCAAGAACTGAAATTTAGGTGGATTAAGAATGAGTTAAGACGGGAAGAAAAAAACTTTCTTGACAGACTCATTTATAACTTTTTAGTCCATATTTGTTGACTAATTAACTTTTTTTTGGCTAATTGGACTGGAAGCTAAAAATTAATTTATTTTTAGTTTGAAGAGACTCGGCAGGTTAAACTATCGGTCTATGTACTACTAAAGGAGTAAATATGTACATATAAAAGTAAATAGTAAACACTCTACACCACCATTTACGGAAATCAACACAAAATGTTAGCAATGACACAACAAACCACCAAAATCAAATTGGCCCTTGCAGCAACAACCACACAGGGTTCACTGTCCGATGCCTCCATGGAGGAAATGACATCCGCAGGGCAACTGGAATAGCGGTATGTGCTTTTCAACAAGAAAAGAACCCCTGGGTAGAGATGAGAACGGGGAAGATAGCACATAGCAATGCCTACAGCGAGGTATATGGCGCCCGCATGTATCGCTATTATCAGCATCAACATAACCGAGTAACAATTTCTTTTAATAACTGGACCTAAATTTTAGTATATGGTAAATTAAAAAATGTTTAGTCTGTGGTAAGTAAACAGACCCTTACCCTCACCGTGCCTATCATCAAATCCACGTCTGCCATCAACCATCATGCTAACCATAACATGCTTTGTTTGTACAATTGTACTACCTCGCCTCCCCTTCCAACATTGTCCATCCTCCATGAACCCCAAGAGGCTCTACGTTTGGTTACATGTATGGGTAAATGCTGGATCATGTGTGGAGAATTTCAGTTTAAACATATACACAGTGGACTGGAATAAAAATGTATTTTCACATCTGGTTATTTTAATTCTAAGTAGTAAATCAAAGAAGCCATCCTTAAAAATGTCAATCCCACAGCTAATTTCTGAATCGTCTTCTAAACCCATAATAACGCTAGTACTCCTACCTGCGAAACTGTACACTCCTACGGCCGCGCCGTGGCAAAGATCTATCGCCAACAGGCCAGCATTGGTGGAAAAGAATAACATGATCGAGCGCGATCACGTCACTACATGTATGTCAGGAGTCAGCAGGGGAGTATCGTCGTAACATAACAGTTCGATGAGTTGTACAAGTAAAAATAAGGAAAAATTAAGAGGGAACATTGGCGGCTAAGCGTTGATTTGGTGGCAGCGATGAATGACGAGCCAGCGGGACAAGGTTTTTGTGCAAGTGGGAACAAGAAACAGAGGACTGACTAGAGGAACCATACTAACAATTTCTGGCCGGCCGGCAGCCAAATGCCAGAAATGCCGTATGTATGCATGTATGTACGCCACAGTTGACTGGTGCAACGCAATTATGTGATGAGGTATCATCAACTCAGGCTCTTATTCTATGGTAGTGGAGTTGCACGAATCGCCGACGAGACGAGCTGAAACAAAAAGAAACGAATGCATTCATTTCTTGTTTGTTTGTTTGTTTGTTTGGCGAGAGAGAAGGAAGGGCGGGCGCACACGTCTGGACCCCCAACTGACTTCCAAGCTGGCACAGCAGAACAGCACAACCACAACACCAGCTCACGCGTCCAGCACAACCCCTCTGCGTCCCCCCCCTAATCACGCGTTAAGCATGGGTTTGTGCTCTAATCCGCACGCACTAGCTGGACGGACTGGAAACTGAACAAAAACAGGGCTGGTCGGTGCCACTGACTGGGCAACCACTAGCAGGCTAGATTACGCTGCTGCTGCTGCTGCGGCGGCGGCGGCGGCTCTTGTATTGTACCGTGCTGTCTCGCTTGAAAAGCCATGGAATGGAATGGATGGAACCGAGATGCCTCCGGCAGTATTCACAAGCCCGGCAAAAATTGGCAGTTGCTTGCCGCCGGCCGTCTCGCCCTGTTTCCGTTGCACGCTGTCGCTCGCTGCGGCTTGCTGCTGTGCGGCATCGCCAGCTACTGCCCCACCGACCGGTGCCCGCCCGGTGGCCTGGCCTCCGGGACCGGGACCCTCCAAAATTCGGCGGTCTAGGCCCCACAAAAAAGAACTGGGACGCTCGCTCGTTTGACGCGTCATCACGAGCGAGTCACCCCACCATGCCACGGCATTGCTTCCGCGCCAGCGGCCACCTTTGCTGCTGGTGCTCGTGGCTGTCGAGGAACTGGCGCATGGCGGCGAGGCCAGGCCCGCGCACGTCGCGCTCCCACGCGGCGGCCTCGGCTTCGCGCCCGGCGCCGGCCAGCCGCGCGCGGACCGTGGGCGTCGCGTCGAGGCGCCGCACGGGCCAGCCCCAGGCGTCGGCCATGCGCCGGATCTTGCGCACCTGCGCCGCGGCCAGCACCCGCGTGTTGGCCTTGATCTCGTCGATCGCGGCGGCGAGGCTCTTGCGGCCCGCGAAGTGGTCGCCCAGCTCCGGCACGCCGATGGCCTTGCCCAGCCCGGCCGCGTGGGAGGCGCGCTCCGCGGGGACGTGGACGCGAAGTACTCCCGCAGCTCCTCCACCATGCCGCCGCGCACCATGTCGTCCACGCGCCGGTCCAGGTAGTCGTCCAGCACCGCGCCGTCCACGTCCACCCAGAGGAGGCAGCACGGGAACCGCAGCGACGGCCGGTACCCGCCGTCGTCGTCGGCGTCGGCCTGGAACGGGTTGCCGTCGCGGGGGCGGTCGGCGAGGAGCGCGTGGACGAGCGAGTTGGAGCCCCCGGCCACGACGGGCACCAGCCCGCGCGCCGCGACGGAGGCCGCGGCCTCGGCGGCCAGCGCGCGGTACGACGCCGCGTGGAGCTCGCCCGCGTCGGCGCGGACCGCGCCCAGGAGGTGGTGCGGGACGCCGCGGCGGTCGGCGTGCGGCACCTTGTTGGTGGTGACGTCGAGGCCCGCGTAGAGCTGTATCTTGTCGGCGTTCACGACCTCGCCGCCCAGCGCCACGGCCGCGTCGATGGACAGCTTGGTCTTGCCCGTGCCCGTGGCGCCGACGATCACCACCAGCCTCGGCGGCTCCGCGGGCGCGAGCCCCTTGCCGCTGCTCGAGCAAGAGCAGCAGCCACCGTCGCCTCCTCCTCCTCCTGCTCCTGCTGCCCTCCATTCTGACGCTGCTGGGGCGACGACGCGGGCGCTTCCGTGGCGCGTCGTTGCTGCAGCCGATGCCAGCGACTGCCGCGGCCGCCATGGGTGAGCAGCGGGCGACGGTGCCGATCCTCGTGATGAGACCGCTCATATAGCCTTGGCCGCCACCGAGCCCAATCCTGCGCCGCACCACTCGCTAGTGTGCCCCCGCGTTATATATGCAGGCGACGCGAGGCAGAGGCAGAGGCAGGGAGGCTGGCTCACTTGGAGGACTTGGACTTGTTGGGCTTAGCTATAACAATTAACAAGTGTGTCATCATTTATTAGTAGAGGAAGCTGCTGCAGTAGATAGAGTACACTAGCAGTGGCTTCTCTGTTGCGAGGCTCACTCAGCTCAGCTCAACTCACGGATGCCACGGAGTCCGCATTCAGCTCACGCGCCAGCTGCTTGCTTGCGAGCCGGGCCTGCAGCCTTGCACGCCTGGTCTTTCTGCGTCTGTTTGCCTTGTGCCGGGCGCCTGTTCCGGCGCTGTCTGCCCCTCTTCCTTCCTTCTCTCCTGCTTATGTTTTTGCCTAGGCAAGCTCACTCAAAGCGATCGAGCAAGCCAAAACAAAGGCGAATAGGCGGTGCATATGCTTGGTCGATGATGGCGCACGCGGAGGATATATATACTACTCCGTGCCCATGGCGCCGATACTTCTGACACTGGTCTGGTCACTCGCACTGCAGCAAAGGTACCTTCAGATTAACGCATAAGCCATCGTCTGACTGCCGGTTAAACGCCGTGCGTGATGCGATCCGATCGGGGTGCACGTCCATCCTATCCTATCCCGCGTTTCATTCCATTCTATTCCGCTTCCATTCCGTTCTAGTATTCCGTTTCCGCCCGTCCCCCAGTTTCTGCGTGCTCGGGAAAGCGGATCGCGGCAGGGAACAGTGTCCTGCTTAGTACAGAGATGTAAAAAAAAAAAAAAAAAAAAAAAGGAGCACCAGTGGACTACAAAGCCGCCGTACCATAAGGACATCGTAGTGTCCCGAATTTGTTGCCGGTCTATCGTGTTGAGCCAAAGAAACGATTGTGGCTACAGCATATAGCCTCTCCTCTCACTATTCCCTAGATACCTTTCATGGGACGTATGTGACGGGACATTTTTTGAGGTGGAAGAGGAGTGAGGGGTTCCACACTTTGGTCGTGCGAGGCGATAAGACCCCGAGGGTCGGGTTTGGTTGGACCCCACTCGTCGGAAGGTGGGGTCGTGCGCATCGGGAGATTCCCCTAGGTCGGGTTGGTGGGCCCTTCTTCGCGAAGAGTCATGCGGAACGGAAGGGATCCAGCGGGGGTTGGGAGTTTTGGCAGGAATGTTTCTGCATGGCTCACTAAGTGGGTCCTATCTATGCCTGTCTTGACATGGCTCATTACTTGATATTTTGCAAACTATTGCTCTTATCATTGAAAAATTCATCAAGGTGCTCAAATTCTAGATCATGGAGTACCAAGGTAGTTCATCGCAATACTACTACAATTACCCTGAGGTACAACTTGCAAATACACCAATGATTCTAATAATTATTCTCTTAATAATTGTAGAACTGTTGCAGATACTCTAATATGATTCTCATGTGGATGTTACTAGTCATAACAACAACAGTAGAATTGTTGCATCGGCTAATTATTATGTTGATAATTGTCTTTATTATATACATCTTAATACTTGGTATCATGATAAAAAAATGCTAATAATGAATTCTTTGGGTTTTAATGCTACTAGCAACGTACAACATGCATATCCTTATTCGTCAGCTATAAATTTACAATACATGGTTCCACCATAAGACATGTGGGTGAACGAGAGAATGGCTATGGCGATGCTAACTATTCAACCAATTACTATTAGTTTTGATATGCTAATAGAACAAAGGTTCTACATACAAATTCAGCATCTCATGTAAATGCTAGTGCTCATAATTCAGCCCCATATGTTACTAATATAATTATGGCAAAGTTAATAAAATTTCAGCAAGGCATGCAAGTGTTAATGCTCATGATCTGGCTCCCTGTGTTACTAATGATTATAGCTAAATCAATAGAAATTCAGTACCATACTCAATATATTCATAATGATTTGGCTCCTAACTATGCTGAATTAATGAAATTTTAGCAACATATATGCAAGTACAATTCTCATGATTCGGTTTGCCATATTACTAATAACTATGGTCGAATCAATGAGAATTTAGCAAGGTATTTAAATACTACTACCTTGGTTCCCTTTTATAAGGTGCACGCACATACTAAGATTCAAACTTTAAGAATTTTAACCAGTAATTAGTCTAATAATTTTTAACTATTATAATAAAAACTTTATATGATCAGATTTATAATAAATTATACTATCCATTAATTATAAGTTTATAAACATAACAATATAATATAAAGCAAATAAATGGTTAAAGTAATTTAGAGACCGTGTATTTCAACGTACACCTTATAAAATGGAACGGAGGGAGTAGTGCTCATGATTCAGCTTCGTAAGTTACCTGTAACTATAGCCAAGTTAATAAAAATTCAGCGATGTGCATGAATGCAAGTGATCCTGATTCGGGTGCATGACTTAGCGTGGTGGCTTTTTAATGATGTTCGGGAATTTAGAAGAGCAATGAGAGTAATGGATTTTGATGAGTTTCCGCTAAATATAGGCCGAAGCCAATCACATATGAGTCCTCAGCTATCTATATCTATATACTCTTATTATAAAGATAAACATCACTGACTATTTCTCTTAACATACAAGCCATCCACCTCATCGGTCTACCATCAGATAAATTTTTGGCTAGCTAACATTTGCAATTATGAGCTACATGTCAACAAAACACATCATTTACTATCATGCATTTAGTTATCCACATCAGTATGCCACGTCATCTACTAATATTAGTTTATAATTGTTTATCCCTTTATATAAGTAATTTTATTTTAAATAATCGACAACTCCACGACAACGTGTGTGATGTACTCTAATTTATACTCCCTATGTTCCAAATTTTAAGTCGCTATGACTTTTTGGTATATCTATTTTGTTATGTATCATGAACTAAAAAAATCAAAGTAACTTATAATTTAGAACGGAAGGAGTATAATAGAGAAAGACATGCCGATTAACACAAGTGGCAAAGGAATCTTGATTAATTATTAATCTATTGATATTTCATGATAACTATTATATAAATAATGATTAATCTATTGATATTTTAATTATTAAATATTTATTGATAATTTTATTGTTTTTATGAGCTATTCTAGTCTATGTTATATATCTACATACTTTATTCTCTCTACTTGTGTGATAATTTTGTAATTATCAAAAACTAATAAAGAAAAATGGCTACTTGTTGCCTACCATTCTTATTTATAAATTTCTTCAATTAACCTATTATTCTTATTTAGTCCACTTCAATATTAGAGATCATTAGAAGTGTACTTTTGATTTTATTCACTTTTGGTTATCGAAGAACTTAGTAGTAAAATTCTACTCATCTATGTTGAATTTAATAGTATTCACTTTGAATTGAATTGAGTAAATATCTGAATAAAAATCCAAATTATTTGAGATAATCATTTTGTATTTATATCCAAAAAGATCTATATTTATATTCAAATATAAAATTAAAATGAAGTAAAAAGGTGACGTGCGGATCCAATTCCACGCCAATCAGATGCCTCTATACATCCTAACAAATAGGGATGGAAATGGTACAGATATTTTTCGATCGTATTCGAGGCCGAATTCATTTAGAGGGGTTT
>JADLZL010004485.1:0-15053 GCA_015844335.1 Chrysopogon serrulatus | reverse complement strand
GTCGAGGGTCAAAAACCACGGCCCCTCTAAGGACCGGATAAACGGCCAAAAAGCAAAAATACTGCCGAACCTCCGAAGCCTCGCCGGCCCAAAACCTATGACACAAAGCTTAAAGTGCTTCCCGGCCCAAACCGCGGCAGTTACCAAATTGGGCGGCAAGGTCACCGCTGTGGGATCGACCCTGATTTCGAGTTACGCCCGCCCGACCCCCATTGCCGCGGGGAGGTCGGCGCCCGACCTCTGTCCCAGCCGCCAGGGCTAGGACACACCGTGCAGCTCCCTCCGAAGTCGGGGCAGCAGCGGGCGCACTCGCCTCGTAGCCGCCACGGGATACGCCTGTATGCCTCTCGGGCAGTAAGGGAGACGGGGCCGCCAAGGAACCTGTGGACATTTTCGTTGTTCCCACGCTTCGCCTCGACAAAAGTGGCCGAGCCCCTCAGACTGGCCCAAGTACGAGCGGAAGCCCCTGCATGTATTCCCCTGCAGCGAGCGCCGACCCCTGCACTGCCTCTCGGGTTGCTCGACCCCTGCCGGCATCGGATAGAGGAGCGACGCCGCATTTCAACACCGTGCCGCCCAAAGCGACGGGCGACCGGTGCCAAGACACATCTCGCAAGACCGATCAAAGGCCGAATCAAGCCTCGCACGCCCGACAACCTACCTGACGGCTTCCTACAAAGCCAACATTTGACCCCGAGTCCCCATACAACCAAAAAACGCAAGACCCCCCCCTGCTCCGTGTATAGCCCCGCTACCTCGGTGCGGACCTCGGAAGAGGGACGATGACGCTCGCTACAAAGGCGCCACGATATTTCCAGAACGCCTCGATGTTCGCCCACCGTGACTCCACGATTAATCACGCGCACATGCCCCCTCTCCTCGTGAGCCTCACCTTGACTATAAAAAGGGAGGACTTGGGGCCCTGCATGTGTGTGTCCACCACCCACCCACATTACTAGACACGTAAAACACCCACCGTAAGTTTAGCTTCCTTACCTCGTAGACTTGGGAGTCTATCCCTCTCGACCCCTTGTAACGCCCTTATAAGCTCCCCGAGTAACACGACACTCCGCCTCACCGGACGTAGGGGTAAATCGCCTAACCAAGATACATCATCGTGTCCACTGAAACCATCTCGGAGGATAAGTGCGCTTCTTTTCATTACTGTTGGTGTTCATTCTACACACCGACCATAATGCTTGGCGCCAATTTTGGTGGGGGGCAAGCGCACTTCTACGATTCCACCAACCTCGAGATGGCCATGCACCGCCTCAATCTTGTTCCCGGCACCGAACCGCTTTCGGGAGTTGGATTTTGTCGTTGGGGAGGACGGCGTGACTTGGCTGGCTCCCGAGCCCCAGGTCGCTTCCTCCCTAACGCCAACGGGCGCTGGCCCCGCACCAACGCAGAGCTACGGGCGACAAATGACAAAGTCGCACCCCCGACGCGAATCGACGACCTTAAGCTTATGGGCAGCGTGAGTCTTAGGGCCGACGACGCCGATTGACCATGGGCCCGAAGCGATCGCGAAGCGCTGCCCCCGCAGCACCGGGGATGCGCGCTGCCGGGCCCCCCTATGTCGTGGAGACATCATCAGGGAAGTCATGGATGTACGGAGCTCACTGAGCCGGATCGACGGTTTACCCTATCTAGGGCCCTACCCCAGCTTCGAGGAGATCTCATTGCTCGCATCGGTATGAGGCCATCATGGAGTACCTTACTTGGGAGACCCGATCCCTGGACGGTCCTTATTCAACAAGCATCCGAGTCGGGCCCGCTTAGGTATCATAACGCCATAACCACCATGGCACACCTCATCTTGAGGGGGTTACGCCAACCCCCGAGGATGTCGAAGCTTGGGCGGCGGCCGGGCCACTGCCGAGCCCATCTTCATGCCGCATCTAACGAGTATCCTCACTCTGGGACGACCTGCCTCGGCGGCAAACGGGCCACGCCGGCCTATGTTCATACCGACTCGACGCTACACGATCAAAGTATAACGACCGGCCCGGCCGAATTCGCTTTTTTGGGCATGTTTCATGGCGGAAACCTCAAGGCCGGGTCGACAATGTTGCCCCCGAGGAGGAAGGCATGCTCAACCCCCGCCTCGAAGGCATTAATCGCCGCCGCGGCGACAGCGCACTCCACCGACCTCACGCTCCGGTCAGCTCCGGTTTACAAATAAGTGCCAATACACAATGCCAACCCCGACGGGCGAATCCATTTAAAAGGCCGGCCACGATCAAGCGAAAGCACCGGGCGGAGGACGGTTCCCCTCATCTTATCGCGAGCCGGGGCGGGCACGCGACATGGCCCGAGACGTCCCATCGGCGATCCTCGAGGACGACGACGCGTCCTCCACTCTTTCACGCTGAAGCGAGGGACCGCCGCTGGGCGGGCGGGCGGCCTTGCTCCAACAAACCGCTACCCTCGACGCACTACCCGCCGAGTGGAAAAACTCGGGCGGAGATTCGGGCTACTGCTGGATCGTGCCGCCAGGCCGCAGCGGAAAGCTCACGATCACGGGCGGCCGAGAGGCATCACTAAGCCACCGCACGGGCATCGGCCGCCGAGACCGGAGCCGCCCGTGCATCGCCTCGACTCCGAAGCGCTCGGAGAGCTCGCCGCCGGCACAAGAACGCATCGGACCTGGCCCCGGACGCTGAAGTCATCCCTCAACGCCGGGCCCGAGAGTACAGCCCTTACCTACGAGGGGGCCGCTTGACCCCGAGGAGGATAGGGGACGAAGCCCGCCTCCCCTGTGGCCGCCGGGCGCTCGGGCGACACATCCTTCGGCCACCCTTTTCCCCAGCGGGCGCTGTGGCGCCGACCACCATCACCAAGTATCGCGGGGAGACGAACCCCCGGCACGTGGTTGAGGACTACCGCCGCATGCGAGGCGGAGGGGCCGACTCACGCAGTACTTCATCATCGTGAACCTCCCTCTCAGATCCGGCCGACTCAAGCCTGACTTGGCTGGAGCACCTCCCCGAAGGGTGCATAAACAAGCAGGACCTTTGCTCGACATCTTTGTCGGTAAATTTTCGAGGCACGTACCTGCTCGAAACCCATGGGACTCCTCCGCCTGCCGACGTACGCCGGACGAGTCCCCGCGGTGATCACATCAAGCGCTTCTCCAAGTAGTGCACAGCCTCACGTCACCGACGCTGACGATTGGGGCCTTCATATCCGGCACCTCCCCGCAAGACCCCCGGTGCACGAGCTCGGGCGCCCGACCCCCTCATCTCCTCACCAAGGAGCCCTCGACGTGGCAAATCTCAGCCTTCTTCTTCGTCAGTGTGAAGACGCAGAGGGAGAGCAATCTTTCAACTCCCCGCTGCAAGGCCAAGCGAGGAGGAGGGCTGGCGACGACGACCCCCCTCCTCACCGCAAGGGCCGAAGAAAAAGAAGGGCCGCAAGGACGACAAATGCAACGGTGGCCGGGCTCGTTGTCGCTGGCACGACTCAAGGAGAATAGAAAGGCACCGGCAAAGCCACCGACCGACTACTTCTCAGAAGAAGTCGATCACCAAGTGCTCCTCATCACGAGGGCGTGGTGAAGCACACTCTCCGTGAGTGTCGCCTCATGCCCAAGTTCTTTGGAGGAGAGAAGGGCAAACCCGGAGGCTTAAGAGGAAAGACTCACCCTCCCAAAATGATGGGTGGGGAGAACGAATCGGAATTTCCCCACGCCACCGATTGTCTCATGATCTAATGGAGGACTGTGACTACTACGCCATGAGGCGGCCGCCAAGAAGCTCGAAAGCAAAAGCATGGTCCGCCAAAGTCGAAAGAGACGATCGTGCCCACACCGCCCAAGTGGGCAAAACACCTTCGACCAGTCCGACCACCCGACTACATGCCAAATCCAAACGGTACCACTGTCGCCGACTCCCCATCATCGCACCCAAGCGCCTCACCAAGGTGTTGATGGATGGGGGAGCGGGCTCAACATCATGTACTGCATCACCATCGATGCCATGGGCGTCCACCATGCCAAGATCCGGCCCTGGGGAGCGCTGCTCCATGGAGTTGTGCCCGGCAAAGAAGCCGCTCGGTTGGCGATCGACCTGCCTCCAACGCTCGGGCTCTCACACTAACTTTCGCACCGAGGTGTTGACATTTCAGGTGGTGAACTTCCCCTACCATGCGCGGTAAGTGGTCGGCCGTACGCCAAGTTCATGGTCGCTCCCAACCACACCTACCTCAAGCTTAAGATGCCGTGCCCCCGAGGGATCATCACCGCGCACCGGCTTCGCAGCAAGCCGCCATTCGCGCGACATCGAGCAAAGGCGACGTGGTCGAAGTCGGTGCTGAACTCCCACGAGCTTTATATCATCAACAACCTCGCCGGGGCGACGACAGATGCCGGACGCCCCGGCGGCCATCGCTGCCCTCACATGCCCGATGTGGACACCAAGTTTTTGTGCATTCGACCCCAAAGCAGCTCCCTACAAAGATGATTTGTAGTGGGATCGCGCCGGCCTCGACCTCAAGGAAGACGCGCTGCCGACTTCCTCCGCGAATCGCTACTCAAGCTGGCCGAGGCCCCGACATGCCTCGGCATTCCGAGGGATGTCGCCGAGCACGCCTTATGGATCAAGCCCGACTCCAAGCCGGTGAAACAAATAGCGCCGCCTCGATGAGGTAAAGCGCCGAGTAATTGGTGAGGAGGTTAATAAACCGTTAGCGCCGGGTTCATTAAGGAAGTGTATCATCCGTAATGGTTAGCTAATCCCGCCATTGTTCAAAAGAAAGGCGGAAATGGAGAATGTGTGTTGACTACACCGGTCTAAACAAAGCGTGTCCTAAGGATCCGCTTCCTTTACCACGCATAGATCGCTTGTCGACTCCACCTCCGGGTGCGAGACCTTATGCTTCCTTTGATGCCTATTCGGTTACCACCGCATCAAGATGCGTGAATCCGACAAAGACGCAACTTCGCTCATCACCCCATTCGGGTTCGCATCGTTACGCAACCATGCCATTCGGGCTTAAGAATGCGGGCGCAACCTTCCAAATAAGGCATGGTGGAACGCCTTCGACAAACTCACCGGAGAGATTGTCGAAAGTTTACGTGGACGACATCGTTGTCAAGTCCAAAACGTGACCGGCGATCTCGCCGCCGATCTAAAGTTGGCCTTCGATCGCCAACAAAAAGCACGTCAACTCAACCCCGGTAAAAATGCGCTGGGTGCCTGGGAGGGATGTTGCCAATTCATCGCTTCTCGCAACGGCAGGCATCGGCCAACCCCGATAAAAATCAAGGCTATCATCGATATGAAGCCTATTCGGGACCTCAAGGGGTTGCAGCATATCACGGGTGCCTCGCCAAGACCTCACCGGCTCAGATCACGCCTAGTGAACGGGGTCCGCCCCTGCATCGACTCTCAAAAAAGGCCGACCAGTTCACGGGACTGACGAGGCTCAAGAGGCGTTAGATAAGCTCAAGGAACCTGCAATCCGCCCCCCGATCCTTACTCCTCCCCCGCCGAAGAAGGAGCCTTTGCTTCTTACATCGCCGCAACCACTCGGGTAAGCACCGCCAAGCTCGCCGAGCCGAGCGAAGAGGACGCACCCCGAAAGTGCAGCGCCTATTTCATTAGTGAAGTCTTGTCCGACACCAAGACACGCTACCCAGAAAAATCCAAAAAGTTGGCATATGCCCTCCTCATCACGAAGAGGAAGCTAAAGCACTACTGGAAATACACCCCCGCCACCGTGGTATCGACCTTTCCTCCTGGGAGGTCATCCGTAACCCCGCCACGGACGGATAGCCAAGGGGCGCCGAGCTAATGGGATATGAAATCACCTACGCTGGCCAGACGGGCGATCAAGTCGCAGTGTTCTCGCCGACTTTATCGCAGAATGGACCGGAGTCCACCGCCTGCCCCCCCATCCAAAGACGAATGCCGGAAGCTCTTCTTTGACGGATCATTAATGAAGAGCGGTGCCGAGCCGGCCTAGTGTTTGTGTTCTCCGCCGTCAAGATGAAGTACGCCACGACTTCACTTCAAAGCCTCTAACAACGCCGCCGAGTACGAGGCCCCGGTAAACGGGTTTATGATAGCCAAAGAGAGCTTCCGGTGAAACGCCGAGGTCCGCGGCGACTCGCAAAATTGTCGTTGATCAAAAGTTATGAAGGAGTCGAGTCAAGCCACGATCCCAAGATGGCAGCTTACCGCCAAGAGGGTGCAAAACCCTCAAGAGGCCTTCGACGGCCCCGGAGTTAAGCCACGCCCCCGACGGACAACGGCTAGAAGCAGCATTTCCGCTAAATGGCCTCAAGTCGAGACCACATCCTCAGCGGGATCTTCACCGAGATCCTGCCCAAACCCCTAAGTGAAAGTTGAGAAAGAGGAATCAATCCCACCTCCGACCCCAAGGCTCGGGACACCCCCAAGCAGTGTGCCCCCCGCCCCTCCGGTGACGCTGGTGCCGACTCCCCGTGGATCGCACCCTCTTCCCGAACCTACCGTTTTCGTAGTCACGAGAGCAGAGGAAGGGTCAATTTTTTAGGCCCGAACCCGAGGAGGATTGAGGACGCCAGATCTCGATTGCCCCGCCCGAAAACCCCCGCCTCGCAGAAGGATCGGGAAAGTTTCTACGCTGCTCGCCGAGCCAAGTCGTCGTCAGCTATCATCGATGGGGGGAGTTATACAAAAAAAGGACACTTCAAAGCGCCCATCGATGCCTTCCTATCCCATCGCCTACCTGACGCCTTGTTGGACACATCCACGCCGGGTTTGAAATCATTCACGCCAAGCCACGAATCCATCGTACAAGGCTACCGCCAAGGTTTTAATGCCCATTTCCGGTGGACGCAACGAAAAAATCGCCCGTCTCCGGCGATGTCAAGATATGCCAAGCGAACACATTTGCCGCCAAGAAGCCCCCGGCAGACAACCCCCACACGTGGCCAGCGTCCGGGCCCGATCTAGTAGGACCTCCTCAAGGCGCCTCGTGAGGTTTTACCACGCTTCCGTCGCTGACCACAAATTCACGGCGGATCGAGGCTCACCCCCGCCACCATCAAGTAAGTCCGACCAGAGTGTGCTGTTTTTATCGACATCATCTATCGCCGTGTGCAAACTCAATCATCACGATACTAGCACGCAGCTTCATCGGGAAGCAGTTCCCGGTGTTCGCGGGACGGTGCAACATCCGTGTCGATTGGGCGGCCTCTGTCGCGCACCCTCGCACTACCGCGTGTGGAGCGGCTAACGCTTTAATCCTCCGTGGCTCGAAGTCTCGGATCTTCAATCGTCTCTCAACTCAAGAGGGCCGACGATGAGCTCACCGAGCTCCCAGCAAGCTACGTGCGAGTACCGAGAGACTCCACTCGAGCGTGAGCAACCTGGCACACCCCTCTACATGGTCTACTGGCAGCCGCTTTAAGCCTCACCCACCTCGTAGTATGCGCGGGTCGTGGCTTATACTGAGCGCGAAACTTGCACCTACTCTGGTGAAGATGCCATGGACCGCTTTGATGAGTGTTTCCTCGCGACGTCGCAAGAGCTTTCACTCGCTTGGCACTGTGAGTCCCTCGCCAAGCATTCACCATGCTCGGCGGGTGCGAGGTCGAAGGCGCACATTGGAGACCTTGTCTTTACGTGGCGGCAGATACCAAAGGGCGCCACAAGCTAACGCCACCACATGGGAAGGACCCTTCACCATCGCTGAAGTTCTCCCACCCGGCATACAAGTTGAAGGATGACAGGGGCGTGTCGTCAAAAACGCCTGAACATCGAAAAGCGCTACGCCCTTTTTATCCTTAAAAGTTTTTTTCATCTTCTTTACGATTCGCACTATATGTTTCGCTATGCTTCTTGTATCAATTGAGCACGCTTTTGATATGAAAAAACCTGCTTCATAAAACAAACTCGACCCCCGCGGGTCAAAGACTGCTTTTTTCTTATTAAGAGCCAAAAGGCAAAACCGCTCTAAATCTTTAACCCTACCGCGTCCTTCTTGCTCAAGGGATTGTGTATAGGAAGGATATGGTCCTAGCACTAAAAAACGCCCCGACCGCCTTTGTCTAACGCCTATGGCTAATGACACGTCGCCGTGAGGGTCGGCTAGCCATATCTGACTTTAACACGACCTTTAAGTAAAAGGCGCTGTCGGGCGGGAGAGCTAGCCGGTTTACCCAATCCCTAAAAAAAAAATCGGCGGACGAGATAGTAGTGCGTGGCACCTAAATAAGGTAACTACCGGCTGGTGCTGGTGATGTCTCACCCTGCTGGTGTCCAAGTACGTCCAAGCAACTCATCTTTTCTGCACTATTTTCTTTCTTCAAAAAAGGGGGGAGAAAAATAATTCAAAAACTTAAGCAAAGACAAGTCAACCACGCTATTACACGATAACAAAGTCTCTCGGCATCGAAAAGCCCACAAATCGAAAAACAAGTAAATGTTTTACTCCCGCCGAGGGAGCACCAGGTCCGCCAGCGGTCAAGAAGAGCATTGGCACTACCCGCCACCAGCACACGGCAGAGCTTCGACACCGCCTCGTAAAACCTCCTCGGTATCTTCGACGCCAATTAAAGTTAAAACCCCCCACCGTAATGAGAGCAAGTAACCGGGCGAACGCCTCCCATCCCGGTTCGAGCGAGCATCGCGCCTGTGGACCGATCTCGCCGGCAGCAAGCATAACCGCGTGGTGAGGGAGCCGCCGTGGGCGTGGTCGACGCCGAGCGTCATGCCAAGGACGTACTGGGCGGCATGCCAGGCTTCCGGGCTCAGCCGGCCGCGGGCAGGAGGTAGACGCACGAAGCGCTGCTACCTCCTGACACCAGCCGGGCCGCTGCTTCGGCGCGCCCATCTCCAAGCGCCACTGCGAGGCTCTAGCTCGCTGCGGAGAGCAGCGACCTCCTGCAGAAGCTTAAGCTCCCGCTTTTACCACGGATACGGGTCTCGACGCATCATCGATCGCCAAGGCGCGCTCACGGGCGCGCGCGCTTCGCTGCCTCGAGGCGCCTCGCCTCCAGCGCTGGGCCGGAGCGCGATATGGCGCAGCCGCCTCAGCATCACCGAGCAACTCCCTCGACATGGGCGTGCGCTGCTCGCGTTTCCTTCCTCGACACGCCGCACGCTGCTCATCCGCTGCTACGGCCGTGCCAGGGGTCCGTGACATTTCGCTCTCCACGCCCTGTATGCAGGCTCCGCTGCCCCTCAAACGCGAGACCGCAATCGCCTCCGTTGCCTCCTCGGCACCGGGGATGCCGCCGCTGCATAAAGAGACGAGACTTCACCCCGCTCATGCGCTAGCGCCGACGCCCCACAAGGCAAAGAGAGAAATGAGTCACCGTCTCAATCAACAATGGAAAGACGTAGCAAGCGCGAGATGCCACAATACTCGTAGGACGACGCCGCCGGCTAATCTCGCGATTTACGCGAGCAGTAGATGTTCTCACGCTTTATGGCCACCATCGCCGCCTCTCGAAAGAAGAGAGCACCTCCTGCCTGCAAGGCGGTCATCAACCACCGTAGGCTCCAAGGAGGGATCACGCGATCGGGAACGCAATGAATCGTCAAAATACTGTGGCCTCGACGCCTCTAAGTCGCCACTCGCAGTAACCGCCGCGGCTACACGGCGCGAGTGCACATGGCTTGTAGGCCGCTGGAGGATCTGGGCGCCAGGCCGCTGGGGGCCACGCGCCCTCGCCTCCCTCACCGGGAGCAAGGCCTCTTCCCGACGCCCGGCCAGCCACGGCGCCTGGGGGCTCTCGAGCCTCGGGACCTCATCTCCCGAGAGCTCGTCGGCAGACTCCTCCGACCCCCGACGCCGAACAGCCGCCTCTGGGCCGACTCCTTGAGAAGGGCTGTCGTCAAGTGAGGAGGGACCTCACCTCGAAGATTCCGGGTCCCGCCCGCGGCACCGCCACCTCTCTTGCTGCTTCCTCGCCTGGGCGCTGAAAGAGCGCGAACAGTGAAGCGACCGCTCCTGGCCTTCTCGTCCCAGAACTCAAAAAGGGGTCGAGATCGAGCAAGCAAGGCCGAAATATATTGAGCACACCATCGGGCGTACCCTCCGGGGCGCGGCCGTGGCGCGATATCTTGAGGCTCGGCCCACTACCGACGGCTCGCAGCATCCGGCAAGGGCGCTTACCCTTGCCCCGACGTCTCAAGCAGGCATCTCGGCCGCCCGCCCTGCCAAGCGAGGCGCCGACTCCGGCAACCACGTTTACCTCGCCGCGCCTTCGACACGGTGATGCCGGGCTCAGGGAGGGCGGTGAACTCGCCCCAAAGATCTCCCCCGTGGGAGTGAGGAGCTCGTATTACCTCACGTAGGCGGAGCGAGATCACTCGCCCGCTCGCTAATGTACCGCTCGCTCAGCGGGCCTCTGGTCGCACTTCGACCTCGCACGAGCATGCACCGTGCGGGCCATCTCATCGACCGGGTTGCGCCCAGCGCGGCCTCCACCTCATCCCACCTCGGCCTCCATCGATGGAGAGCTGGGATTTCGAGCAAAATTTCGCCGCGCCACGCCTTCTCCTCCCGTGGAAGGATCGACGAAGCTCTGCCTGACACGCCGACTCGACGCCGAGCCTCTTCTCAGATCGCTGGAGAGTCGTCAAGGCCTCGCGCGCGCGCGATTCCTCCCGCCTCGGCCTAGCCTTCCTCCCTCTCCTTCCCCGGTATGGCGAGCCTCGCAGGGCGGCCACGCTCGCCGCCGGCCGCCGTGACGGGAAGAGGCACCCTGTCTTCCTTCAGCGCGCACTTCTGGGCCGGGTGCAAAGTGGGAAATACGCCGTGAAACGCCTCTGAGTGAAAGGAAAGGAAAAATCTAAACAATCGAATACCACGGCCACGGGCCGGCTGCAGCTTCATTGGGGTCTGGCTCGCACGGGCGACCTGGGCACCACGCGCCGGGCGGAGTTCTTCTGCGTGCCGCGAATGTTCCGGAGTCGACGGGTGGCGGCGGCGGTCGAGAACGGACCGCCTTGGGCACCGTGCTCGAGGGGCTCGGCGACCGACCACCATTCCTCACAAGCGAGGCGAGGCGCGACATCGCGGGCGCCACCCCGCCGGCCAGCGCCCTAATATACCGGCCCCTGGCCAAGCCCCGGGGTCAAGAGGATCTTGATGGCCTCCTGTGTGGTGCTCGAAGCCTCGATCTCCTTCGAAGTTCACCCCCGACACGCCACTTCAATGGGCGCCGAGAACGACACACGGGAGAAATCTAGGAGCGCACCGCCTCCGAGTTCTTAAGGTAGAACCACCCGTAGTGCCACCCCTCGATTCGACGCGGACGCCTTCACATCCACGATAGTAGTTGGCGCCGCCCCCACGGGGAGCAATGCTCTACAAGATCCCGCGGGAAGGTCCGTGAACTGTGCGCCGCTCTTCCCCCACCGCTTCACCAACCTGCACGGAGAAGAAGTACCTCCATAACCCGAAATGAGGAGGGATCCCCGCATACCCTCGCATGGGCAACGAACACCGGCTATATGAAGAACCTTGGGATTCGATGGTGGAGTTCGACGCCGTAGTGGTGCGTAATCCAAGACGAGACGGTCATGGACGGGGACACCAAGCCCCCGCCATGAAACGCCGCAAAAAGAGACGACGTGATCAACGGAGGACGAGGAGAATCCCTCCACTGGAGAATTCACTCCTCGCCGCCAAGGGCGGCACCCTCCGCCACGAGGCGCCCATCTCCCTGGGCCGCTAAGGCGCTTACGCCGCTACACGGGAGTATACCGGCGCCGCCATCAAGGTGAGAAGAAGGGGGGGAAGGCAAGAAAGCAAAGTAGCGGCGCGGCGGCGGCGGTGGAAAGAGCAAATGTGGAGGAAAGGACTTGGGGCTTTTCCGGCTACAAAGACGAAGAATGCACAAGGCGGCTAAGGAAAACCCCTTCCTTCCTCCCGACGCCTTATAAAGAGAAACAAACCGCCTGCCGCCCATTCTCCGAGACGTGGGGGCGACGTGCCCTGTGCCCACGCACGGCCCGGTAATCACGCCGCACGCCTTCCGAAAGCACATTAACTCCGCCTGGGCGGGCGGCCGCCGCCACTGGCCGACAAGCATCGCCCTCGGCCCCATCAAGGTCACCGACTCCCTCGTCCCGAGCCGCGATTCTGGAGCCTCGGCCCCGAGCCGACTTCAGAGGGAGCGGGCGGCGCGACCTACGAAGGCCTACGCAAGTAATCATGACGCCGGTCGCTGCATCGATGCGAAAAACCATCGCTTCGGAGGCCCTTGGTGAAGAAAACCCTAAAGCTACCGTCACGGAAAACAGAAAACCCCAACGAAGAAGGGCTCGCCGATCAATCGATACCGTGGTTCGAACACCACTCGATCAAAAAGCCACGAAGACAAGCTTTTGGCGTAGTGAAGAGATTGAGCACTTGATTCATTTGGGGCATAATTACAACCGAGGCAACGCCAAAGGTAAACAAAGCCGCCCGGCCGCGCCAAACAAAACTCACACAATCGCGACTGCCGCCGGTGGTGGGAGGTGTTCGCCCGCGAGACGGGCGGCGGCGGACGGCGGGGCGCCTTCCGGGACTGACCACCCGCCACCTTCGCGCCGCAAGCCATGACCGACGGGAAGCCCCACGGCGCCTCGCTGGCGCCGTCACGGATCACCTCCTCCACCGACACCTCCCTCGGCGACGCGCCTCGGCGCCTCATACCGGGCGCACTGTGTGCTCCAGTCCCCGAGGCGCCTCGCCTCCGGAGCTCGATGTGGTCCCGGAGGTCGACGCTGGAGCTGGCGATGCGCTACCGCCGCTGAGGGTGCCGCACGTTTAACGCCGTGAGACGTGCCGCGCTGACACGCTAAGCACGCTGCTCAACTCGTCCGCTTAAGGCCGGGGCCCGGACGAGGCCACGATGGCCTCCGCCGGGCGAGTGACTCGGGAGCCGGGCGGTGAGCTCCGCCACGCGCCATCCGCCTCCTTGAGGTTGGTGCGCTGGCCCCTCCTGCCTCTCCTCCGCTCTGGCCGCCGCGACTAGGGTGGCCGCATTCAAGGCGGGCGCGGGAGATCCTCCACGGTCTGCCCTCGGCCTCGCCAGCCAGCCTCGCCGCCGCTCCCACGGCGCCAAATGTCACGGAGGACGGCGAGGAGCCGGCACGCAGGAGAGATCACCCCCGTAAGAGCAAAGCATTTGGCACGAGATGAGAAAAACCCCTTGTCCATTGCGAACCGCGTGAGAAAACCCTCCTCTCACTAAGGCAATGCACTCACCTCGGATACGGCGGGCGACTGCTGGGGCCTCCTCCGACGAGCCCCTCCTTTTCCGGACGCTTCCCCGATCCATATCTCTTCTTTCCTCCCTGGTGGTCGAACGGCGGCGTTGAAGGAAGATTTGGAGTAAGATTAGATGGCTAAAGTACCAGTAAAGGCGAAGGGACTAGACGATCTACCACTCCACGCCGCCCTTAAATAGATGGCCGACGCCCGTGGGATTCGAAAAACGCCTTTGGCGCTCCATCGCTGCCCATCGACATACGGCCGTGGAATAGTGCGCTGGCCGCAGAGAGCCCAACCGCCACGAATCGGGTATCCCGAGGCAAAGATTGACTAGAGGCAACCAAGCCTCTCGACGCTCTTGCCTGGGCGCCGAGAAAGGGACGCTGGCAAAGACCGTATCACCCTTATGACGCATCGGTGAGTTGCACCCACACAACACAAAGACGGCTTGGCACCCACGCGCCACGGTCACGCAATCATCAGCCTTGCCTCTACACGAGTGTACCACTCCCCGCAGGCTCTCCCTCCAGGAAGGCCATGCCAAGCACTCCACCGGAGGCAAACGTCGTAAAATACCCTCCGTGTCCCTTTGGCAGAGCCCAGTCCAAGATGAAGAAGAACACCCGCCTCCACTCATGCTCTGGGCTACTGGTTTGAGGGAAACAAAAACCACGGCCCCCTAAGGACCGGGATAAACGCCTTCAAAAGTAAAAATACCGTCAAGGCCCGAAGCCTCAGCCGCCCAAAAACCTATGACACAAAGTTTAAAGTGCTTCCCGGCTCCAAAACCGCCGGCGGGCAACCAAAGACCAAGGCGTCACCGCCTGTGGATCGACCCCTGACGAAGCCACGATCTCGCCCGGACTCCCTGCCGCTGTGAGGCTGAGCTCAATTGGCACAAGGCCACATGGGCTTAGGACACACTGCGGCAAGTATTCCTCCAGCCGGCAAGAAGCGCATCGGGCCCGTAGCCGCCACGCGATACAGCTCCGTGATGCCTCTCGGCAGTAAGGAGACTCCGGGCCGCCAGGAACCTGGGACATTTCGTTGTTCCCACGCCCGCCTTCCCTCGACAAAGCGCAGCTGAGCCCAGCATCGGCCGTGTACGAAGCGAAGCCCTGTCGTGGCGTGAGCGTGAAGTGAGCGCCGGACTGCATCTGCCTCGCGGTAGCTCGCGACCCCCGCCGCAGACTGGGATAGAGGAGCTGTTTACGCCGCATTAACACCGTGGCCGGGCCCAGACGGACGGCGACCGGCAAGACATGCGACAGAAGACCGACAGGCCAGAATCAAGCTCGCCAGACGCTCGGCCAACCTTACCTGGACGGGCTTCTTTACAGCCAACATTTGACCCGAGTCCCCAAACCAACGTAAAAACGCGACGCACTCTCGCTCGTGTATAGCCCTCGCATCAAAGGCTGCTTGACCTCGGAAGAGGGACGATGACGCTCGCTACAAGGCGCCCACGATATTTCCAGAACGCCTGATGTTCGCCACCGTGATTCCACGATTAATCACGCCAACATGCCCTCTTTCCCGGAGCCTCACCTTTGACTATAAAAGGGAGGGACTTGGGCCCAAGCATGTGTGTGCCACCACCCACTACATTACTAGACACGTAAAACACCCACCGTAAGTTTAGCTTCCCTTACTCGTAGACTTGGGAGTCTATCCCTCTCTCGACCCCCTCTTGTAATCGCCTCCCCCATACAAGTTCTCCCGAGTAACACGACTCCGCCTCACCGACGTAGGTAAACGCCCAACCAAGATACATCATCGGTCCACTTAGAAACCATCTCGAGGATACAGCGCTTCTTTCGATTACCGCTGGTGTTCATTCTACACACCGA
>JADLZL010004484.1:0-88946 GCA_015844335.1 Chrysopogon serrulatus | reverse complement strand
AGCCAGGCTTGGTGATCCCTTGGCGATAAGAATTGATTGAGATGTGGTTATAGATGGTGGTGTTTCTGAACCTAAAGAAATCTGTAGTTTTGTTAGGTTGGTAATGAAATTCGGTTTTACAGCGTCACAGGTACACAGGTAGTATAGCAACAGTGAAGTAAAAAAAAAATGTACACAAAACTTAATGCTGCCTACAACTCCTGGTTCGGAAGGGCTGCCAATGCGGACTGCAGAAGAGAAACAAGCCTCGACTGCAGGGTGGAGATTGTCTGCCTCACACAAACTTCATCGTCAGTGAAAGCAGCATCGCTCCCTCCCACCTGCTCAGCTTGGGCAACCTGGCCTTGAAGGAAGCATCGCACACTGGTCTCTGTGATATCCATCAGGCCCAGGGATGGATGTGTGTGCATCCATCTCGATATGACGAACCCGGCCAGAAGATACTGCCCTCTGAGGACCAGTTGAGATATAAAACATGGAAACAAAACTCTACCAAAGAGTAAAGATCTGTTGATCTTAGATGTTGCTTCACCGTTCCATTGCATTAGGAGATCAGTCTGGAATGACCTTGCAAGGTGCCCGACGAGATGGCATATGTAGGAGAAAAACTTGGAGTATGCCTCTTCTGCGGTGATCTTCTGCATAGTCTCAGAGGAAAGAACCAAGGCAAGGAGCTCATGGTCATCAGCATTTGATGAGGTGGACACGATTCCTTCCCTCATTTTCACCTCAACCATCTGCAGGCACTGAGTTCTCAGAGCTTCATATGGGAGTAGCAGCACAATTTTAAGAGCCATGAAGCAGTCCAGAGCAGATACAAGCTCAACCAAGCTGTGTGCTTCTTCTTCCTCTAGGAAAACACTATGTTTCAAAGATGCTCGGTCCAGAAGTTCAATGACCTTGTGCAGCTCACCAAGCTCAACACGTTTTCTGATAACCTCCATCCAACAACTGTGCAGGGGATGGACAGATAATGACACACCCTCTTGTTTATTCTTTGGACTCTCTATCTCTTCCGGTAGGGCCTCCCAGCCATCATCCCATCCATCACTCCAGTCATTTGTTTCTTTTGGTGATTCATGCGGTGGAATATGCTCTTCTTTGGGGGAGAACAATTGCTCCCACTCTTCTAACACTGCTTCCAAAACAGCAGCGTTCGCAGCAGAAGCATGTTCTGACAAATTTAAAAAACAAGATACTGCAGAGTCAAGAGTTGCCAAGTTTTCTGGAGTGATATTAGCATCAGGTAGAACTGCAGTAACCATCTGAGTAGATCTAAGTGCCACAAGAGTCCCTGTGATGCTGCTAGAGGAGTTGATACTCTCATCAGCTATGGCAGCACCTGCTCCATGCTCATACCATGATTCCCACGGCTCAACCTGGCACACAATTTCATTTGGAAGAGTTTTAAGGTTTCTTCCTGTGATACATTGCATCAGCTGTAATGCATAGACTCGTAATTGGCTCTCTAGCTGCATGTCTTCTGAAAAGCTGATTAATTTTCCCCAAACACCAGATCTGACCATTTCTAGAGTACCAGCATGTTTTCTTGTTGATCGGCTCAAAGATGACAGCAAATGATGAAGAAATATTTGATATTCGCAAGATTCCTCATTCAAATGCGACAAACAATCTTTTGTAGCAGCATTATAAAGTTCTAAGAGATCCAAATAATTGCTTGGATCTGCCCTCTCACTCCCTAATTGTCCTTGTCCTCCATAGTATACTTCAACTACATATTCAAAACTGCAGCCTGATAGAATCATAGCTCGACAAAAACATGATGTTTCCATCATCACTCCACTTCTAAGACAATCTTTCACATACATGGAGATGGCATCCCAGCCTTGGTGTAGTGTTATCTCATCATTTAACAACAGCTGCCTGAAAGCTCCCATGCAGAGAGATAACCTATTTGAATTTAAGTAGTCTGTTCTTTCATATGAGCAAGCATCAATTGAAGCCCCCGGTATGTCATCAACAAGTTTAGACCAAAATGCTAGTAGCGTAGCAAGAGGTTTCCTCCACAAAGGTTCTTGTGGATGGCTTTGTGCTAAGTTAGATGGAAAGCAGAGGGTGCAATACCTCCCTATAATATATGAAATATCTGTGGCTGGAAGAGCTTGGATGTACTCCCTTGCAACTATCATAGTTCAACTCAATTTCACATAGGACAGCCTGCAACCTTTCATAATCTGTGCAGTTTGATTGGTGCTTCACTACGGCCTTCTAATGATGCCAGCAACCCCAGAACATAGTGCTTGTAAACACCTTGCTGTGATATAAGTCCCTTGGCCAGTACATCAACATACATACTCACAAGAACTTGTACCATATCAGCTAGAGCAGTGACGGTAGAGGCATTGATATTCTTACATACTTCTTCATTGAAATGCTCAAAGTTCAGATTATCCAGTCCAGCAATGTTTTTATAGTTCAGGCCATCAATGAAGCAGACTTTCTTGCACTCTTCCTCAAGTACCTTATAATACTGAAATGGTTCAAGCTTATGTGTATGCACATGCTCTGGGTATCTCAATTCTATCTCATTGGTCCTCTTCAAATATGAATGGCATGCTGAAAGAATGCCATAAATGTAAGACAGGCGTTGTTTATTGTACCCATCTATCTCCGGATAGACATCTGAATATATCATATCGATCACACCCTTAGCTGATCTGACAATGTCCTCCCGGAATTCAGAAATTTCATTCAGAATATCATTGTTATCCCAGTATTCAGAGACAAGACTGCAGGCGAGAAATCGTAAAAGCACCTGAAAATTCAAGCAACAATATGAGATTGTAAAACATCAGGAGACAAAACTGAAGATGAGAAATTTACATCCTAAGGAAACAAAAATATAAACTCAGACGTGTGAGAGACCTCAGTTCGTTGCAAGCCATATGTCTCAGCTATCCTCACTGCTTCCTTGAGTATGTGTTTTTTCTCCAGTTTTACAGAATCAACAAAGGAGTAAACTACTCTTTTGATATAATTAACATCACCAGACAAGAATCGAGATGTGTCTATATCAGGTAATATTTGCTTGAGCATCCGCGCTTGATCAGCCAGTTGTTTCTCCTCTTCTAACTTTGATTTCCATTCTCTCCAGAAGGTTGTATTTTCCATATCAATCTGGTCTAAATCATCTGTCAAAGTTGGTAAAAACTAAATGAATATGGTATATATTAGAACAAAAACAATTCATATAAAGCCCGGCAGAAGTATAGAGCTCAGCAGAATATTCGAAGGTAAAATAGTGACCATATAAATGCCTTGTTGATTTTAGCACACCTACCGGTATCAGCTGCGGTGAACTTCTCGTGAAATTTGTGAAGCAACAGATTTCTCCTCTGCTCAGGAGTGGAGCACTCTTTCTTAGAATTATTGAGGGAACTATATAACATTCCTATACTCATTATGCTGCTAATTTCTTGATAACATTCTCGTCTTTTTAGCTCTTCCTCTATTATTTTCACTCCATTGAAAGGGTCCATGAGATTCAAAAGAACCGAGCAGCCAAGTACATCAAACTCTTCATCAACAGGAGGCTCCATTATAGACTTTGCAAGAATCATGATTATATTATCGTTGGGAGTCAAACCATTTACAGATAACCAATATATGATACTGATTGCTGCTTCTACTTTTGTTGAAAAACGACATCTCCTACTGGGATGATCCGTTATTTCACCATCAAACCCTTCATTATTGAACAATTTCAAAAGCCATGGTAATTCCAGTGCTCCGAAGGACAACAATTTCCTATTTTCTTCCAACATAGACTCCCAATTATGTGTGTCTCCATTTGAAAAGTCCAAGCAAACTTTTGACAGCATTTCTTTAACAGTTTCCACAAGATTTCTATCATGGCCACTGTCATCTCTCAGGTCAAGTATGTCTTGCACACTTTGTACAGGAAGTGGTGTGATTGAAGATCCATCAATCAAGAAATTGGGAGGGTTTGTTGCCGTTGTAACCATTAATTTCTCAAATTTACCATGAGCATGAAGCTCCTTCCAAGCATTCAATAATTCCCCAACAGAATCTTCATCACAATGGCTGAGAGCAAAACCCAATAGCTTTTCACGGGTACTAGTATCCAAATTGTCAAGTGGAGGGCCTCTAGCAATTGCAGCACATAAATCCCACACTGCACCATGACTCTTTTTTGTTAGATTTAAACAGATATCAAGGGCAAGTTGAATATCACCATTTACCACAGCTTCTCTGGCAATAGCCTCCTCCACATCCGCTACCTCCTCTTCACTTCTTAATCCCAGAAGTCTAGCGACATCAATAATCTCTTCAAAATGAAGGTATGCACCTGTTTGACTTGTTATCACCATGCGGATGATCTCCATTGGGTCCTTTACCTGCCGGAACTGAACAGGAAGGATGGTCACCCCTAGATAAGGAAGTCTAACAGTAAGAGCATCAATTATATCAGTTTCTTCTTGAACATTTTTGCTATTAGGTAATAGATTTAGGCATTCTCTGGCCTTCCAAATCTGCAAAGGATTGTATAATCCAAGTTAGTATTAATCAGAAATGATATGGCAGATCAATATCTCGATGGCAAAAAATTTGATAACATTAACTCACTTCATTCCCAGACAAAGTTGAAGCCGAGAAGAAATACTCCCTTGCAGCTTGTATCACAAGATTTTCAGCCTTCTCTGTGGATAAAGAAACTGCACTGGTTCCTCCAAGATAATTCCTGGCTAGCGAAAATTTACCAGCTTTCAAAAGCCCTCTGATAAATTCTGCCAGCATAAACTCTGAATCAAGAAAAGGAAACGCCTTTTCTTGGAAGAGTTTCAAATCACGCCACATGTTAGCCCACTCATTGTCTGATCGAACAGGTTGACGTCTGCCAAATTTCGATAGAAGCAGTCGTATAATTTGCTTTACATTCTTCTCGTCTAAGTGAGCACTAAGGAAGAAATGCATTGGTTTTGGGACCTGCAACCACATTCAGCTATGAGTTGCACTGCCGGTGCAAAACAGTGGCAAACAAGTTAACAATCCCCGAAAACGAAAGGAATGACTGCTAGCTTTGTAACTTATTCATAGCTATTAACTTAATTTTGGCACACCTATGTGAAAATGAATATGCAAAAGAATGAAAATGCATGAACAGTTCTCCAACTTATTTACAAACAGCATCTGCCTCACATATTAACTGATTCCAATCGATCAACCCACATCTCCCACAGTGCACTCTAATCACCACTTACCATTGCTGCCAAGCCCACCAAAGGAAAGAAAAGAACTATGACTACAAAGCACTCTCCTTCAATCTCGTGAACAACTTGAAATCATTACTGAAGCTCAGATTCCTTTCCGATTAAAAATTCAAGGTTCCTAATACTTCAAGGTTCTTTTAAACCGATTAAATAATTAGAACTATTCACTGATAAATAAGATATCTATAAATTCTGTTTGGCAGCATGAAAGTTTCAGTGGCATAAAATTAAAACACAACAAAGGAGTTCCGAGAGTGGCAATTATTCTGCCAAGTAGTGGTTCTGTGAATTAAGAGGTGGAAGCCCTGACTTAGGTTGGGTTTGATCTTACAGATAGACAATTTTTTGCAGCACAAGGAAAAACATGTGATAAAATTTTCTCCTTTCTTTTTTTCCCCCTCACATCACATATGCTCACAGGTATGAGGTATCCCTATACAGAGCACTAGAGCAGCACTGCTAAATTAGTCCAAGCAGATTTACTGCGATTCAACATCTAAACACCAAAGAAACTAAAACGAAAAACACCTAAAACAAAAAACACAGAAACAGTAATTTTATTTAAGAGGCATTGATACCTGATAATAAGCAAAGAGCCGTCCTACTTCTACATGGCCTTCAGCAACTTTTAGCCTCTTCTCCAATTTATCAAGATATTTGACATTATTAGGTTCGTAAGGTACTGAATCATAGTGATAAAAGTCTTCTGGAGCATTGCCCAGACCAGATAAGATATCAGCACAGACACATTGCATCTCCTCATAAGAAACCACAAAAGAACCAAGAGCATGCTTAGCATCTTTCAGATTGCAGTCTTCTTCACTAGCCACTAAAGATTTCTCTCTCTTTGTTTTATAGAGTAACTTTGATAATATTGATGACATGGTATTCCACTGGTTAATTGTACTGCACATATAAATGCAGTGAACAGCTGTTTCTATCATCTCAGCAAGATCCTTGAAGAGCCCATATATTGGTGACTCGCCACAACCATTTTCAATGACAGCTAAGCAAATCAAAAGCTCATTTTCAGCAGCCACCTCTTTCAACCATCTAACCAGGTAGGATTCCTGTTTGTGTTCGTTATTTGAGGATGTTGAGTATAATCTCTTCTTCATAAAAGGGATAGCATTTTCTTCTAGCCGTTGAACAACTGTGTCTTCTTTAACTCCTTTGAGGATGATTTTGAACTTTTCATAATCAGGAAGATCTTCCCACATCAAAAGATTCATTGTAAACTCATTCAACTCGTTAGAATATACAACCTGGTAGAGGCATTTAATATCATCAAAGAATGGCTGTAACTCTACAAGATCCTTCTGACATGCAAGCTCTATCATGGCCAGACAGTTCTCCAGTTGTCCACTTAAGCAGTCAATGTCCCTTGCTCTGTTCTTGTACCACTCACAAAGTTCAGCAACTGAAGGCCATGAAAAGCCTTTTGAGTGCTTTACAAGTATTTCTGTTTTGATCTCTCCAATCTTGTCCAACTCAGCAGAGCAATTGTTCATATATGAAGCCATCTGTTCACATTCAACCCAATCACTATCTCTCATTATGACAACACTGGGAGGGGATTTCCCTGGTAGCAACTGACTATAAGTCTGAACAGCAAGAGTTTCTGGGATAGCAGACAAAACATGTAAAATATCTGAAGAGATAGTATATGGATGACGCTTGAATATAAGATTTAAAGCCCCAATTTTGCCACTTTCGGCTAATGCTATGGCTGTTTCCACTAAGGGCATTGAACGGAATTTGCTATATTCTCCTGCTGCGTACCTGCATAACAAGGCCATTGCATTTAGCATGAAGAAAGTAAGCAGCAAGCAAGCAAAGTCCAATATAAAGAGGCAAGTTGCATATGCACTGTATGTGCATGCAATCAACTCTGCAAAATATTTTTATAAGAAAGCTAACATCACCATACAATGCAGAAAAATAGGAAAGTGGTTTTAAGAACTGGAATGAGCAAATAGGTAATATTGTTTGACAAATGAAAAAACAAACCAACATGTAATCTTAGAAATGTAAAGTTATCGATAAAATGGAAACAAGTCACAAAACATTCCTTTGTCATTGGGTTAAGCTCATTTTGGTTATAATAAGTGAAACACTATGCCAAGTTACTAAGGGGAGTATATCAGTGCAGAAACCTCTATAATACCTTCAGTAATGAACATGACTCAGATACGCTCTATGCATGTAATGAATTATGCTAATTAGATGTTTATAGGATTAACGTGGCTCGACAATTGTAATATATAGTTGTAAATGCTTCCAAGAAATTAACGATTTCCAGGTTGTGTGTTCTTATCTAGAGAAAGAATAGCAAGGGCATACCTTCCCATATTAATTCCCAAGAATGTCTCTAACATGTCTCTGTGCCGCAATAAACGAAGCCTAATGATGCGACTGTCCCATGTTGAGCCCTTGCTGCTGTCATCCAACTCAGAAAATTTGTAATGGTCAGTTATACGAAGTCCAAAAGAAAGTAGAGCCCTTAAAGCTGTTTCTGTAGGCCCAACTTTGTTTACACATTCTGATAATACAAACGCTTGGTCTTTAATTTTTGCTAAGTAAGAGTTTATCTCATGAGTATCGCCGTCAGAGTGCAACCAGCATGCTTTAAGAACTTCATCCTTATCTAGATTATATCTTGAAGCAAAATCCAAAGCCTCCTTGTATCGTTTCTCTCTTATCAGAACAGAGTACATTTCTGCCACTGTAACTTTGGAGAATGATATCAAACTCCAGGACATTTCAGCCATTTCTGTTAGTTGGTGCTCCCCAGAACCACTTAGCAGGCTAGGTTCCAAGTCACTATCCATCTGCTTATTAACTGGAGTGTCTGTTCCATATCTCCTAGACTGCAAAACAAAAGCATGTCCTTCAGTAGCCTTTGCCTTCTCCAATACTGGTGTAGATAAAACTGGGTCATCTTTAGAAACTATCTCGTCTTCAGCGATGCTGTACATGCTAATGCTACCATCTTTTCTTACCAACATGAGAACATTATCTGTCCACCAACTTATGTCCTTAACATCAATTAGGTTTCGACCATTTCCAAGGGTATGAAGTGAAACAGTGCGCATGTCATCATCAATTGAAAAGAAGTTTACAGAACCAGTCAAATCCAATGTAGCAATATACTTCGCCTGAGGCGAGATCCTGATTTTCGGGGATGAAACAAAGGTTCTTTGATCCTTTGGGGGACAAAATACCCCTTCCAACTGCTGGCTTCGAAATGAAAGACTAAATTCCAGATTTTTGTTGACATGTAATAGGTAAATAAAATAGGTTCCTAAAATATGGTAATAAAGAAGATTAGACACAACACCATTTGACAAGAAATTCTTGTGGAATTTACAACATATAAAAGCACCTATATGTTCTGACATTAAGAAAATCGAAAAATGTAAATATAAAGAGAGTACATCAGCAGAAATCGATGCAGTGCAAATTTCAGTGAACAAGCTATATAGTGCAGGATTGACAAAGTGTAGCAGTTGAGATTTGAGAACAGGCTAGTGAATGAGCATACCAGAATAACTATTGGAGCTAGATGAAACATTGGAATCTGCAACTAGGGCAAATAGTGAGTGACATTGATGGTAATCAATGCACGATAAACTTCGAGGTAACTGGATATTCCTAGCTGGCATCACATCTTTAGTTGATATGGGAACTTCGCATAAACTGGCCTCAGGTTCTTCAGTGTAATCAAATCTATGAACCAAGCAGTCACTTGTAAAAATGTAGAAACCTGGCCTACAAACATCAATGGGATTTATTAGTTACTGCCAAATTATCCCACCAAATGAAGGATCATACATGATTCAAGGGGAAAGCTCCCAACTGAAAACAACTGAGAATCACCTAAGCAAGCTTGAACCATCCTGCAAAACCAGATCAATAATGGAAGAAGATAGCTTCAACTGATCGCATGTCCTCCTTGTTAATAACTCCCCATTTTCTTTGATCAAGAAAAGTGTGCTTAGGTCATCCACCACACCAAAAATGCCTTGAGCCTCCAACCAAGCCCCATTTGTGAAAAATGATATTCTGTCATTATCTGACCATAAATAATTAGAATATAGTGTATAATCAGAATAAAATGATGCCCCGTCACATCAACTGCAGAAAATGCATATGAAACTATGCTCCACATTATAAAATCATTTTCAAGCAGCTAAACGGAAAATGGAAATATGCAGATCACTACTGTCTAGGGATTGTAACAAAAATGCCAATAGTGAAATATTTCTGCCAACATAAACAAAAACTGGCACCTAATCTTCCAAAATTTTTAATTAGTGTCCCTGAGGAACAAAAACATAATGAGCAGTGCAAAATGTATGCTTGATGTGCATAAATGGTAACAAATGATGCATGGACTGAAATCCTTTCAATAATCAGCTCAACTTTTCTTTGAGGCATGGAAATGGTAGCCTTCACCCAAATGCTCCACTTTGGATAAATATAAACAAATTTGGTGCCATAACCTAGACAATTTACATGTGAAATATTACCTAAGTCCAGGAAAACATGCAATTCTAGAACTTTAAAGTTTCACCAACATTATAAAAAAGTTTAACACAAAATAACACAAAATATGAATACTATGACAACATATTTCATCACAAATCAAATGACACTTATTTGGTATTATAAATTTCGATACACTTTTTATAATAATAAACTTGGTCAAACTCAAAATGGTTTGACTCGGTACTATGCTAGAATTGTATTCTTTGCCGGACGAAGGGAGCAGCAAGCTAGAGTCACAACAACCTTACAGCAGTGCATATTAAAATTACATATCAGAAAATGCTATTGTCATGACCAACTAAAGATATCTTCCACAAACAAGATTTTTTTGGTTTATTACTCAAATGCAAATTATGATGATCTCAGATGACACATTTCACAAAGGACTTCAAGGTAATGTGTGGTTCACTCATTCCGATAAATATAGCTTAATATACTAGCTATGCATCAGAATTGAGTAGGCAATTTCTTTCAGGCTTAATACACATAATAGTCAATACCAGTGAGTAACACTATAAGATCCAAAGCAATGCAGGAACAAACAGGACGCTCACTCACTTGTGTAAACACCGCAAGGTGATGCATAGCCATCGCCTTTCCTCAAGATGATGATGCGATTCCCAACAGTTACAGAAACATATTCCGCGCTTGGTGAGACAAACAGTGCCACACCATCACCCCTCTTCCTCTGCCTACTCTTCCCGAGCACGCTGTACCTAGCCCATTTTTCCTTAAGTTTACTCACACCTTCAAGGGTGGTTGGTGGTAGCATGAAGAAGCAACTGGTCAGTGCCGTATCCTGTATGGATGCATTTGTGAAGGTTACGAAGCGATGGAATTGTACCTTGCAAGGAGAGATAGGAGAGCACGCCTCCTCCTCCACCATCTGAGCTACCACTACTTGTCGCAGCACCTTGGTATTCTTCTTGCTGTGTTTGAAGAATTACAAACCATGAAGATAACCATCAAGATTTCACAGCTATGTAGCTTCCAAAATACTACTATAAAAACTTAGTAAACTGAACATCCTCGTAGCAACGTTGCACGAATTTAAAAAAAAAAACACACATATGGAATGATAGTATAGCTAGGCTAAAAGGAAAAAATCGTTGTGAGCTATATCGCTATGAACTCTGGCGACACCCTCACCCGAAAACAGAATTCGGAAGAAGGACATCAAGAAAATAGTGTTGAAGAGCGGGAATCTACGATGACCCGCCTCGCTTCTCTCCCAAGCACAACGCGCCCGCGATTGGATTACGAGGCGGGAGGGAGGATGTGGAAGGGGAGAGAGCGGGGCCGTGCACTCACATGAGGGATCACGTGGGATCCCGACGCGTGCCAGTGGATCTCGTACAGCGCTTCGTCGGCCCCCCGTGCCATCGCCGGCGTCCCGCGCCTCGCCGGAGATCTCCGCCGAGTTAAGCTCGAGCTCGAGTCGAGGAGCTGGTTTGCGATGCGTTTGGTGACTTCGGCCGAAGGGACCGGGCGAGGGCGAGGGGGGAACGGGACGGAGCGGTTCCGTTTGGTTGAGGGATGGAACCGTCCCCCTTTCTCCAATATTCCTCCCAGAACGAGCCCGTCCCAAAAACGGTCGCCGGGCGAGCTCCTTCCACTCGGACGGCGTGAGCGCCGTCTCTCGCGCACTCACGCTCCACCATGTGAGGCACCAGGGGTGATGGCGCCCACAGTGAAGTACGTTATCAGAAGATGGGAGCGTATTTACGTTATTGCAACATTTACTTTGTATGACCAATTGGGTCTAGTCTGTCGGCTGCCTTCGAGCCAGCATCAGGCCATCGAGCCTTTATACTCTGATCGAGTTCCCCGACGATACTTGAACGGGTGTTACAAGTGGTATCGAGACGGTCTATCCTCGGCTACCATCCTTGAGCCTTGGATCGTAATTCCCGATGGATCCCGTGGGTCCGCGTCCGTGGTTGATCTGGTTCGGCGACGATCCGTCCACCAATCGGTCATCTACCCACCCAATTACCCACCCACTTACCCTATCACTACGATCCAAATGGGCGGCGACGGGCGGCGACGGTGAGAGGCAACCGCTACGGCACATCACTCAACCGGGTTCGGCATCGCGGCGTACCCGCGAGCATCTCATCTCACTTTTCCATATAGCACGGTCGATTAGCATACAAGGGTTGCGGAGCATAGTTTCCGTGTAAAATTCCGGCGTCTGATTGGCGCGGTGGCGGGGAGGGGAAGTGTCCTTCGATTTGGGTTCTTGAACCTTGGTTTCGGCGTAAAATCCCTCGATCGAGCCTCACTTCCAGGGCGGCGGTGACAAGGTTGAGCAAAGATTCGGGAGGTTGTTTCGAACCGGTTGCTCAAGCCCGTGCTCAATTCAGTGGATCATCACGGCTCCTCCGAAACCATCTGCGCTTGGCCGGACCATATGGCCGATGGTGCGCGAGATGAGCGGGGTCGTTGGAATCAAGTCATGGAAAGTCCCTTGGTGAGCCGTATGAATCACATGGGAATCACCCAAGAAGAACTTAAGGAGCGGACAGGCACAACTCAAAAAAAAATGGACAAGTGCATAGCGGACACGCAAGTGAGAGCAAATGGTCGCCACTCAAGCAGTTTGATGCGAGTTTCGAGCACCAAGTGAGGGTTCCATGATAGCGGATGAGGATGATCGGTTTGAGAATATCTTTGCAAAAGGCAAAACTCAAACAAACCTGAACCTTCTCACCATAACAAGTTTCATCATCCTCCTAAACATGAAACCTTACCCCATCATACACCGCCTAAGATGTACTTTCCAACTTTTGATGGTAGTCGGCCTAAGGTGTGGTTGGCAAAATGCAACAACTACTTCTCTATCTATTCTATATCCGAGAGTCTTTGGGTGCAAGTGCTACTATGCATTTAGAGGGTAATCTTTGCTAAATGGTATGAGTCTTACAAGCAAGTGAATCCCCGGTGTGTCTTGGCCCAAATTTGTTGCGATATCGGGGAGCACTTTGGTAGTGATGATTTCAGATCTGCTATTCATGACTTGTTTGGAATTGAGACGCACAACTCACCGTGGAGGAATACACTACACAATTTCAGTCCTTGCGGTATGATGTGACTATGCACGCCTAACTTTGAACCCTTGTTTTTTCGCCGGTGGTCTCAAGGAGGACATCGGGCGGTTGTTGAACCACAAGTCCCTACCACGGTGGAAAAGGCAGCAATTATTGCCGGATTCAGCAAGGAGTTTTTGACAGGCAAAAACAAAGGCTGCAACGTAACTAATGCGCTTAAGTCTCAAAACTAATAAAATCAGAACAAATCATCTTCTTATGGGTCTCTTTGGAGGGACAAACAGGTTGAGGGATTACGGGAGGGACAACAAGTTATGCTATGGTCCCTGGACATGCGAGAAAAATGCACCAAAAGAAACAAACCACGAAATGCTCTAGTGGTTAATGACTTAGACAAAGACATCAATGAGGATCTTCTCAATGAAATGGCAATAGAAGAACTGTCGATTTTTGTCAATTATCACTTGAATGCCATTTCAGGGAACCACAAATTCGATTCTATCGGGACCGAAATCCGAACAATAAAACCATGCTGATTTTGGTGGATACAGGGGAGCGATCACGAGTTAGCTCACACTTTGTTCACCTAAACAACATTCCAACTTCCTCCATACCAAAGACAGGGAAGTGAGGTTGGCTAATGGCACGCTTATGCATACTACTAGCCAAGTCACCGGGCTCACATGGTACATTCAAGGACAAACATTCACCACCGATATGATAGTCTTTGGACCAATTACCCTATGATGCTATTTTGGGTTATGACCGGTGAAGCTCAACAAATCCAATGCGAGGTAACTGGAAACCAAGCAATTGCGGTTTCAGAGGCAAAGGGTCACTTTACAAGGTCTCCAAGATGAGTCCATGGCCCTTACATCAATATCTAGCAGTGCTCAAGTCCACACAAGGGAATGATGTCCGGGCTTTTGTGGTGGTGGATAGCTCTGGCCACACTGCCCTACAAAGACGACACCACAACCAATAGATCCGATATTCAAGAGCCGGTGGACTCATATCGGGATCTGCTCCAGAACCTCGAACTTCCTCCTCATAGAAGCTATGACCATGCAGTACCTCTACATCCGATTCAGTGCAAGGCCCTACCATTACTCTCCTCAACACAAGTCGAAATTGAAAAGCAAGTCAAGCAATTGCTAGAAGTCGCTTTATTTACACATAGTCACAGTCCCTTTGGTTCTCCAAGATTGTTGGTGAAAAAAGAAGGATGGGAGCTGGAGATTTTGTGTAGATTACAGGGAAGTTGAATGCAATGACTATCAAAAACAGATTTCCCATGCCTATAGTGGAGGAAATATTGGATGAATTGGTCGGCTCCAAGCTCTTCACTAAACCGGATATGAGATCCGGTTATCATCAAATTCGTATGCTCCCAAGTGATGAATACAAAACAGCATTCAAGACCCATCAAGGTCACTATCAATTTAAGGTTATGCCTTTTTGGATTGACAAATGCACCACCACCTTCCAAAGCATTATGAATCAACCGCTCCAACCTTTCTTAAGGAAGTTTGTATTAGTGTTCTTGGATGATATATTTTCAGTTGCCACTAAGCGGGAACACTTACAAAGACATCGACTTTTGAAGTATAATATACCTCAAACCATCTAAATGCAGTTTTGCTCAGTCCAGTATAGAGTACCTTGGACATATCATCTCAGATAAGGGAGTGGCTACTGATCCAAACAAAATTGTGGATATGCTGCATTGGCCCACTCCAACTTCTATGACTGAACTGAGAGCATTTTTGGGGTTAACAGGGTACTATAGAAAGTTTGTCAAACATTATGGCCTTATAGCTAAACCTCTGACTAATATTCTCAGGTTGAAGCAATTCCAATGGTCCACCCAAGCTCAAAGTGCTTTTGATAACTTGAAGGTGGCTATGACTACTACACCGGTCTTAACATTGCCAGACTTCAACAAACAGTTCCAAGTGGAAACTGATGCTTGTGCTGATGGTATAGGGGCAGTGCTTATGCAACAAGGTCAACCAATTGCATTCCTGAGTAAGGCATTAGGGGAGAAACACAGAATCTGTCCATTTATGAGAAGGAATTTTTAGCACTCATCATGGTTGGATAAGTGGCGAACATATCTGCAAAGACAAGAGTTCCTCATATTGACTGATCATAGATCTTTGTCTTATTTGACTGAACAGAATTTACATTCTGAGATGCAGAGAAAAGCAATGACCAGGCTCATGGGACTCCACTTTAAAGTTCAAGATAGATTGCCCCGTCTAGAGTGGCACATCTACTTCCAATTCAGGTTTTTTCTTCATTAAACCACAGTTTCGGGGAGGTTCTTAACAGCTATATGCTACCGATGCTAAAGCTCGGAATTGCTGTCTCAGTTAGCAGTCCACAGCCCTAATGAACAAGGCTTTAGTCTTAAGGATGGCCTCATCAGAAAAGGGGAGATATGGATAGGCAACAATTCAGCTCTGCAAACCAAACCGATTGTTTGCTTTTCACTCTTCGTATTGGAGGTCACTCGGGGTCAAGGCAACATATCACGAATGAACAAACTTTCTACCGGAAAGGGATGAAGACCGATATTGACAACTTTGTTAAGCAAAGGTGATGTGTGTCAACACACAAAACACTCTCATCAACATCCTGCAGCAGGCTAACCTCTACCAATACCTGTTGGTGTTTGGCAAGATCCGTCCATGGACTTTGTTGAGGGCTTACCCAAAGTTGAGGGGTACAGTGTTTATTGTGGTCATTGTGGACAGGTTGACAAAATTTGCTCACTTCTTCCCTATGAAACACCCATACACTGGCCGGGTAGCTCGGTTGTTTCTTGATAATGTGGTGAAATTACATGGCCTACCAAGGACTATTGTCACATAGGGATAGAATCTTTGTGAGTACATTCGAAACAAATTGCTTCAAGCTTTACAAGGTCAACCTCACTTTATCCACGCCCCTACCATCCCCAAACCGATGGCCAAACGAAACGTATCAATCAATGCCCGGAGATGTATCTTCGTTGTTCTCGTTAAGATTCACCGAAAGATTGGAAGAACTTTACCATTAGCCGAGTTGTGGTATAATTCTTCTTATCACGCCCATTCAGGTTCTCCATTCAAGGCCCTATATGGGTATGAGCCCAACCTTTCATCCAGTTTATAACACCTTGCTACAACTCCGGATGTGGTGGAGATTGTGGAGCATCGAGAACAACATTTGGAACTCTTGAAAAATGGCGATTGGAGCAAGCTCGAATCGTATGAAGATACAGGCCGACAAGCAGACGAAGACCAAGTGTTTGCTGCGGCTCCAACCTTACACACGCTTCGGTGGCTAGCGTGACCCTATCCTAAACCCCAAAGTGTTGGAGAAAATCGGCGGTGTGGCTTATAAACTCCGATTACCGCCGGGGAGTGAGATCCATCCTGTTTTTCACATCTCTCACCGGCCGCTCATGCCTAACTACACGCCCGGTTCTCTACTCTACCGCTGCTCGGTGATATTCAAAGCCACCGAGGCCGGGTCTCGACAAAGTGCTTGGAAACTCGCCTCGTCAAGAAAGGTAACGCCTTTCCACAGTGCTTGGTCTCGTGGAAGGGATTACCGCACTCAACTACCACACGGAAGATTACCATGTGCTTAAGACCCGTTTTCCTTCGGCGCCTGCTTGGGGACAAGCGGCATCTTCGGCGAGGGAAGGTGTGAGGCACCGGGGGTGATGGCGCCCACAAAGGAAGAAATGCGTTATCGAAAGATGGGAGCGTATTTACGTTATTGCAACATTTACTTTGTATGACCAAAGGGTCTAGTCTCTGTCACGCCTTCGAGCCCAGCATCGCATCGAGCCTTTATACTGTGACGAGTTCTCAAAACAAACTATGAAAAATATTATGCAGAAAACACGCGAGCAGTTAGTTAGCTCGCCTCCGTTTCCGCTCCGACGATACTTGCTTGTCTCTCACGTCTCCGGCGATCGCCGGGCCACGCCGCACACCAGTTACACACCGCCGCGGGCGGGGCGGGCGTGAGCGTGGCGGGAGATCAGCGGCGCAAAGGCAGGCTGAGGCTGAGCCGCTGGCGGAGGAGGTCAGAGAGGCGCGGGAGAGCAGCGGCGGGCTGCCGCGGCGGAGATGCAGGTGCAGCAATACCCCTAGTCTAGTCTAGTCTTTTTTTTAATTAACAAAAAAAAAAAAACCGACTCGGCCCCAGCCCCACACGCCCGTCCGCCTCCCCGCCCCCGCCCCTCCCTCGCCGTACCGCCACCGCCCATCTCCCCTGACTGCCGGAAACTTCCGCCGCCCCCTGCACGGAGAATCAACCAGGCGCGGAGTCCGAGGAACGACAGACACCGCCGTCGACCGATCAGAGCTGCCCCCCGCACGAAGAATCAAACAGACGTAGAGGCAAGTCAACGATAGCCACCGCCGTCGATCGATCATGCCCCCGCCGCCATCGATCAGGAAAGGTCTACAATCTCGCCCCGCCGCCATCGATCAGGAAAGGTCTACAATCTCGCCTCGTCACTGTGTCTCCTTGATTGGGTAAGCCTCCTCCGATAATCTGGTCTCTAACCTATCGATTGACATTTTGTTGGCAGATAGCATCAGTGAATTGCCTGATACAGGCAGTAAGACAGTTTGCTGGTATCTAGAGTAGTTCTGAATGTTTGATTTGTTGATTGGTATGGACACAGACGACTGAATTGGGATGCTCTGGCTACATTTTCAGTTGCTAATTAGTTTTTGAATAATAATATCACAAATATCTTCATGGTTATTATTCTAAACCAGATTTATTATGAGCTTCAATTATCTTTCTGTTTCTACGGAATTTGTACATAGCTTCTTTATCACTTATGTATCAGGTTTCTTTTCCTTTCCTTTCCTTTTTAATATTTCAGTTTTTCTTTTTTTTATTCCCCCATGTTCAGTGTTTTGATTTGAATTTTCCTTTTTTTAAGGGCTGCACAGAATCTGTTGTTTTTTTCTCTCTTGCCACAAATAATGATCCCTTCTTTCAAAAGTTTGAAAACTGCTGTGTTCAGAAAACCTTTTCATTTCCGAAGAAGAGCATATCGCTCATGTGTCTCCCTTATAAATTATAATGGACAATGTAGAGTAGTCAGCATAATAACAAATGAAATCCCGGGGTTTGGTCTCATGCAGTTTCAGTGGGACCTAAATTCTATTTAGATTCCAATGTAAGTGGCATGCAGGCTCGCAAATAGATGTTTGTGTTTCTTATTAGATCTAACTCTGTGTTATGGTGTTGTGAACTCCACTAACTTCTTGCTTGATCTCTCTGAACTCCCTTTAATTTCACTATGCCTTGTTGGTTTGGTCTGGGAGTAAAATGCCTTTTTGCTTGAACCATTTCAGAGTAAGAATTGGACCAGTAGTGCAACATACATTGGCCAGAATTGAATTGACTGACGGATTCAGGGAGGGAGGATCCAAACTTGCTAGGTGTTCTTGTTCTCTGAATGTATATCAGGGACATTGCTGTCCAGAAGAACAAAGCTCTGAATCATGGATGAGTTTAGAGTTCCGTATGGATTCTATGTACAGAATAGATTTCCTGTAGCAAATTCTATCAATTGTTTGTTGTAAAAAATCACCCATCTTTATAGGTAGAGTTAGAATTATGGTCCATCTCTGAACTATCTCTGATTAGTTCATGCTACAAGTTGTGCAACTATGGTTGAAGTATTAATTCAGTTTTTGCATATAATATTAGAGAGAAGATATGGCTGCTAGGTGTATATATAGAATGTATATTTCTTCTTTCTAAAAGGGCCTTATAGTTATCATGTCCAAAATCAGATGAATTTTTGTGCACAGCTAGCTTGATTCTATCGGTATTAGATTGATTCTAGAGTGTGTACAAGTTGGTACTCCGTACCAGTTATTCAATTGATTCTACCTTGTCACATATAGATTGAACTTGCCTTCATTCCCATCCACGGTTACTTAAATTATCTCTACAAGGAGATACTTGACTGATGGTGCAAACGAGAGCTGGCATTTTTCCTATATGGTCTTTGCATTGATCAAAATTAAACTTTTGTGTGGACAAACAACACTAAACACCCATAAGACAAGTCTAGTTGTTGTAATTCGACATTGTTTACGTATCACTGCTCAGAAAGAATTGATGCTTCTCACTTCTTCTGCTGATGAGACAAATAAAAGGAGTGCTATGCACATAAGTCTTTACCTTAGTATAGATTCAGCTCTACTTAATCTTGCTTCTCTTTCTTGTGAAATATGGTCAACCAATAGCTCAATACCATTCCATGTATAACTAAGGCTACTAAAGAAAATTGATGTCATCAATAGTTCCAATCGTGCACTTCTTTCATCCGAAGCAAAATAACCGGCATTCTCTATTGTTCTGTACTAAGATCTTGGTGGATTTTAAATTAATGGATGCTTAGTATAGTTTTACACCTTTTATACAATGCTCCATTTAGTGTATCCATGGTCATTTGAAATTTTGAATCGACAACGACCTGCAGGAAGAGGATGGTGATAGCAGTCCCAAACAGGCAATGAACCTTGTGTAAGAGGAGGAGTCTGCGAGGATCAACATCGACCTTGGTGTCGTAGCTTTCTGATCCAAATTTGCGTAGAACTCTTTGCTCAGGCGTTCAGCGCCTGAGATGGACCTGCTGCAGTGGTATTTGAGCTAGACATGCTGCAGAGGTATTCAAATTCTCTTCTTTTCATTACTGTTAGATTGGCGTGGTCACTCTGTGGTCCTGGTTTGTGTTTGAGCCTTGTTCATGAAAAGAAGGTTATGGTGGTTTGAGTTAATTCTACTACTTATGCTTTAGGTCCTGCTGAGTGACTGAGTCTGAGCGCCTGAGGTTGTTCGCCTCTTCTGCTGGAAGATCGGTTGCTTTCTCAGGGATCTGTGCAAGATTTTTTTCATTCTTTGGAGACCCACATGTTTATTCATTATGCAGGATGAGTACCCTGGATTATGCTGAGCCAGAGGAGCTTGTTTTAAGACATGGTGGCAGGGATGAGCTAAAGAATTTCGTTGAGCAAGGGGTACTATCTGAGCTGGTTCTTGCTTTCTCGCTTGAGGACCGTACTTCGGAATACATGCAACACAAAATGGCATAGAAAGTAATTTCAGCAGCTAAGTTTCTGATAAATTTACCCTCCAATCCCTAACCCAGTGGCTCAAAGCAGCTATTGATCCTAGGTCTGGTTAAAACTTAAAAAATACTTCTATGCCACTATAAAATGATTCTTTCTCTGAAATTTTGTAAGTTCAGGCGGCACATGCTTAAGATTCAGTCTGATGAGAACTTGAGCAGTCCATGGCTGTGTGTGCATTAGTGCATGTGGAGTGTTCTGGTGAAGGTGACTGTTCCGCGGCAAGCTTGGCAGTGGGGCAGTAGCGGGCAGCAGGGGCTGCATAATTTTTACCACCTATAAATTATATCCGTAGAGGGTATGTCAACGTCAAGCATCGCCATAGACAATGGTCAGTCCCTTGTTGTCGTTCTTATGTGGTTAGCTCAAAAACAATTTTCAACGATGACAAACAGCCCAGCCCAGGCTCATATCAGTTCTGTAAAATATCAAAAAAAATTCTAGAACAATAGTTTAATCTTATACTGATGCATCTCATCGGTTTTGCAGTGTTTCTGGCTACTTGGCAATAGATCAGCCTCTGTTTCATTGAGTTAAAAATAGCTGTGAGCTGATGCACATTAAGGCGGTTCTGCATTCTTGCCTAACTCTATGCATTACCAGCAACAGCCCAGAATTCTTCGGTTGCCTTATCCCCGAGCCTTGGCATGCTCCATTTGTTAGATATATATAAATCATTTTGGTATGTCAAGAAATGGATCAGGCACCTGATTTTTTTGTGATAGTACATAATAGCCCATGTTTCATGTATCTTTTTATCTTTCTTAGCTCTGATCTGAGTCAAACAAGAAGGCATCTGAATATTTGTGGTGCTGTGTTTCTGAGTTCTGAATCAAACAAGAAGGTAAATTTAATCCTCAATGTATCTCACGGGCCATTTTGGGCCTGTTCTACAAAAAGGGCCATTTTGGGCCAATATATGAACGAATTAGATGGGACCAACCCCCCCCCTCTCAAAAAAAAAAAAAGGCATCATGTTTCAGTCAGGCAACCTTGCCGCGGGGCATTCCGCGGCAAGCTTGGCAGTGGGGCATCATGTTCCGCCACCACCTCCGTCATTGCCCCAGTTGTTTCGGTAATCAGAATAAAGTGCTAGATGATTATAATTGTGTTCTCTGCAATACCCATTAGGAAGAAACGTGTTTTCACCTGTTCTTTACTTGCCCTTTCAGTCAGGCATGCTGGAATGCAACTAATATTGCCTAGAATTTAAACCTAGCACCGCTTGACATGGTCATTGATGCAAGGAATATTTTCAATTCTAACATCTTCAGAGAAATTTTCATCACAGCATGTTGGGTCATTTGGACAACAAGGAATTCTGTTATCTTTGACAATGGAATTGTTGATATCAACCTATGGAAGAGGAACTTCAATGTAGAGCTGGTCATTGATGCAAGGAATATTTTCAATTCTAACATCTTCAGAGAAATTTTCATCACAGCATGTTGGGTCATTTGGACAACAAGGAATTTTGTTATCTTTGACAATGGAATTGTTGATATCAACCTATGGAAGAGGAACTTCAATGCAGAGCTGGAGTTGGTTTGCATCAAATCTACAGGAACTAAACAGCAGAAGCTTAATATTTGGAGAGAGAGAGAGAGAGAGAGAGAGAGAGAGAGAGAGCTTTAGTGCATAATTTCTTTTTTCTCTTCTTTGGAATTATATTCCTGTACTTTTGTAATCTTTATTGTACATTTGTAAATATCCATTCTTCCATTCAATGAAAAAAATTAGGCCGAGATTTCCTCGGACGATTCGGTAAAAAAAAGACTAAAAGATCAAAAAGGCTGATCAAGAGCATGAGTGAGGTGTGACCACAAGGAACAAGCTTCTATACGTGTTAACCCGTTAACCCGAAGGTATGGCATTTTGAACCCGTAGCCCACGATACTTAACCGGGGGGTATGGATTTTTTAAACCCGTAGCAATGCACGATGCCTAGTGCTTAGACCCCGTTTGCCACAGCTCAACTTCACCAAATCACCATTGAAGAGCAATTTTTCTGGTGAAGCCAATCTGTTTGTTTTAGCTTTAGGAAAAAAATATTTAGCAAAATAGCTCCGCCAACAGATTTGTGCATGTCTACGAGAGGAAAAATGAAAGAGCTGTGAAAAACTACTTATTTGAACTTAATTTCTCTCCATTCTTGTATGAGAGTATTAAAAACCATGAAATTATTTTTTAAAAAGGTGCTTGACAAAAAAAAAAAAAAAAAAAAACCCACAATAGTTCATGGAGCCATTGGTAAAGAAGTTGTGATGAACAGAGCCAACAAAATGACAAATCAGCGATTTTAGTCACAAGAGGTGGCGTACAAGAAACTCTCCTGAGATAACTGAATCTAAAAGGCTACTAGTACAAAGTATCAAACAAGTCTTCACCGTGTATGCCAATACACGGGGCCGACATGTGAGGTTCATCAAATTACTCAGCAGTACATATCTCAATGACCATCATCATCGTACGTGCGCTTATTAATTCCATCATCATCACGTGGAGCTCTCGATCGGGATCCGGACAGTTAAGAGTCTGAATCTGAGGTGCTAGTCTACTGTATACCGGTTCAGCCTCGTAATCAGACCGGGACCGTCGAAATCGATGGCTTGCGATGCAGAACGTGGCTACTCCCGCTACCATCTGCTGGATTCGGGTTGCTGTTTCGAAAGTTCCTCCAGCGCAATAATTTAACACATCCTGTGGCAGGATGATCAAACTCGTGCTCACTGCTCAGGCCGAGCCCAAGGCTAGACCGTCGGACAGGAACGGCCGTTCGATCCCTGCCGTCCAGCGCACCTACCCCCATGTTCCGGATCCGGGAGAGTGGGAGACCCCAGGCTCCCCACTCCGTCCGACAAAAACAAGCCCGGCGGACCACGTCCCCGATCAAGGCAGCAGCAGCGCGAGAACTGTCACGGTTATTAGCAAGTGAAGCAAAAGAGAAACGGGAAGGTAAAATGAGCAAGGAATCTCTTTCATTACTCATGCGGTCGTGTATATTCATAATTTGAGGAGTGATTCCTAGAGGAAAATTTGTAACAAGAACCACTGGCAGCACAGTGGTCAGTGGCTGACCATGCGGGCCGCACCCGCAACGCACAAGCCTACCTACCTACCTACCCAAACCCAACCGGCAAACCCCCGGCGTGACGAGACAGAGCAAGCTGAGGCGAGTCCCCGCCTCCTCTGCTCAGTGCTCAGCTGCTCATCATCACCTAGTAGCATGTGGCTATTTATCCACGTCCCCGCCTGCGCCTGCGCGCACCCACCCCACTCGTCGTGAAAACACTCACGAACCGCTCCACCAACACCGAGGACAGGCCACCGAGAGGCTCAGAGGCAGCGGTGCCCGGAGTGGGGATCGGCAGACGCGCGCGCGCAGGCATGGGCGTGCTTCGGAGCACGCAGAGCCTTCAGGCGGAGGTGGACGAGCTGCGCGCCGCGCTCCTGGCCGGCGGCGGCGGGCAGCACGAGGCCGCGGGCGGCTGGTGGCGCCGCTCGGCGGGGCACGCGGACGCCAAGCGCGCCCCGCGGGGCGACGGCGCCGGCGGGGCCGCGGCGCGCGCCGTGTGCGTCACGGGCGGCATCTCCTTCGTCGGCTTCGCCGTCGTCGACCGCCTCCTCCGCCACGGCTACACCGTCCGCCTCGCGCTCGAGACGCAAGGTCAGCACCAACCCGTCCCCGTCCTCCTCCTCGGAACCTAGTACCCGGCTGCTTCTCTCCCTCTCTCTCGCGCTGCCGTTTTCTGGCCTTGCCTTTGAGCGGCTGTCATGTGGGGCCCGTGCGGTTTTTTTTCCACACCACTTGTATTGTGCTCGCGTCGTGGAGTCGGCTCTGCTCGTTCATTGGCTTGCTCTCGTCAGTCGTCACGCCGCCGCTCGCGCACCTCGGCTCGGCCGGCCGGCAGCCAATCCCCGTCCCGTCCATCTCAGACCTACAAAGCGAGCGCTCTCGACCTCTCTCGTTCATCACGCGGCACCATGCGTCCATGTCGCCCCAAAGACCAAATACACTTGGGCTGACGCCGCAGCTTACTGCTGCTTATCACGTGTTTACGCATGCCTACAATAGGAATTATCAATTATCATCCGCTTGCTACTACTATATCATTATTATTATTATTAGCCCGTTTGTTCTTATCATAATTCCCCGGTTTGACAAAGACCGCTGGCCTGGCCGGGTTTTCATCTGTCTGTCTGGTCTTTTCTTTCCTTCCCCCATGGCGAGTTTCAGACTTGGACATGGACTTGCCTTTTTCTGCACGATGCAACGCCCGCTGACGCTATGGGGCACTTGATCTGGCGCATGATATCCCAAGCACTAGCTCTTGCTCCATTTCTAAATTTTCAATACAACAGAGAGCCTGTCTATTTCTCTCTTCCCTTTATCATTGCTTTGTTAAAAAGATCGAATGGTTGTTATGGATTACTGTGAGTCTGTGACAGCCACTACTTCCTACGCGCAGTAGGCCTCTGCAGCACATAGTTTTCGCGGCAGTATTCTATTTTGTTTGTTTATTGCTTGTCCATAGTAGTCTCCCCCCATTGCCCGTACCCGTCTTCCTCCTCGGAACCTACCCGGCTGCTTCTCTCTCTCGCTGCCGTTTGTGCCTTGTTCTGGCCTTGCCTTTGAGCGGCTGTCATGTGGGCCCCGTCCGGTTTTTTTCCACACCACTTGTATTGTGCTCGCGTCGTGGAGTCAGTCGGCTCTGCTCGTTCATTGGCTTGCTCTCGTCAGTCGTCACGCCGCCGCCCGCGTCGCGCCCCTCGGCTCGGCCGGCCGGCAGCCAATCCCCGTCCCGTCCATCTCAGCCCCACAAAGCGAGCGCTCTCGACCTCTCTCGTCGCGCGGACATGCTCGTTCATCACGCGGCACCGTGCGTCCATGTCGCCCCAAAGACCAAATACACTTGGGCTGACGCCGCAGCTTACTGCTTATCACGTGCTTACGCATGCCTGCAATAGGGATTATCATCCGCTTGCTAATATTATTATTATTAGCCCGTTTGTTCTTATCATTATTTTCCCCCGTTTGACAAAGACCGCTGGCCTGGCCGGGTTTTCATCTGTCTGTCTGGTCTTTTCTTTCCTCCCCTCCATGGCGAGTTTCAGACCTGGCTGGCTGACATTGACTTCCTATTCTCTGCACGATGCAACGCCGATGACGCTACGGGGCACTTGATCTGGCGCATGATAATAATATCCCAAGCACTAGCTCTTGCTCCGTTTCTAAAATTCCCAACAAAAACAGAGCCTGTCTCTTTCTCTCTTCCCTTTATCGGCCATTGGTTTGTTAAAAAGATCGAATGGTAGTTATGGATTACTATGACAGCCACTACTTCCTATGCATAGTAGGCCGCTGCAGCACATAGTTTTCGCGGCAAATTATTCTATTTTGTTTGTTTATTTGTACAAACTAGTAGTCGGTTTGTTTATTTCCCCCCATTGCTTACCTCACCTGAATGATCTGATCAACTCACCTGCTGAAACAACAGAAAGATACACGACGATTAGGCGAAATGAATTTATATGATCGCGATCTGACTTGTTCCTAAGACAAAATATAGCCGGCTGCAGCCATTCCATTTTCTATAGGATAATAATACAACTCACGCGGCAAAGACGGCACCATACGTCCGCTGGAAGTTGCGCTTTGACTTGGTAAAACTGATCTCGGCGGTGTAGTATAGTGTAGTAGTGCCAAACATGTGGAGTTCTTATTCACAGGTTTGGAATTAGACAACAGCCGCGTCGTCTGCAATGGAATGCACTCATGAGTGTCTTGTCACCTTTTGGTCAGCCAGATGCTTTGGAATTGGATCCTGAAACCGATGAAATGAGCACTCTGAATCTCCACGTGATTCGTCCGATACATACAGTTAGTTGATGCCCATGGCTGACTGACTAGTAGTTGATATAGTAGTCCACAAATCAAACACTGCCTGATTACACCGTGTTTTCCACGGCCGCTGCTGCGCCCATGTTTTCTGACGGAGACGCGACCGTAGAAACCTTTAACTTTGGGGGTCAATTGCATTAGTTATGTCTTTTCATACTCCATTCACGATGATTAGCTTTTTTTGACCGGTCGTCCTCTTATAGCACTACTACGCCCCAACGGGCGATAGGTCACATATGCTTTTCGTAGTCCCAGATCTTTGTGCGTAGATTGGACATGCCACATCACCTAGCAACAGATTGTTGGCCAAGTAAAGCTGTTGTCAACTCGACTAAACAAGCGTGAACGAAAAGTCGTGATGCTGTTTGAAAGAAAACAGAGTACTCGAAGTGGTACTGCCGTGGTGAACCAGTGGCGGCGAGGGTTTAGGTTTCTGAAAGCTTCACCTCAACCTACAACTCTGCCGAATGGGCTGTCCATCCGTCGAACTCGATCGGTCCTCATCCTATCTCTGACGCGCGACGCGTGTGTCCTCTAGCGGTTCGGTATATCTCACAAGGTCCCATTTGTGCGATCTGCGAGCCGATCGTCATCGTGGACAAGAATCCCAAGCAGACGCAGGCTGATTGATAACGTTTTGTTTTGCTGTGTTGTCACTGTGAATATACTAATTACAATACCGATTCTGAGCATGATGTCTGACATGGACCGGTGTTCATTGCGTGCTGTGTTTGGCAGAGGACATGGACAAGCTGCGGGAGATGGAGATGTTCGGCGAGGACGGCAGGGACGGGGTGTGGACGGTGATGGCGAACGTGATGGACGCCGACAGCCTGCACCGCGCCTTCGACGGATGCGCCGGCGTCTTCCACACCTCCGCCTTCGTCGACCCCGGGGGCATGTCCGGCTACACGGTGAGTGTGGACATCAAACTTTTATCTAGTTACTGCGAGCATTTCCTCTGGATTCATAGCCTCAGCGTCAAGTATCATGATTGTGATACAGTAACAACGGCAGTAATAAAGTGATTATTAAACTAGACAGTGATTTTGACAAGAACAACCTTTCTGAAAAAGTTTTTAAGGCAACAACTAAGATGGTCACGATCACTCAGCATTGATGCCGTTTAAGGACACTCTGACACTGGGACTAGACGTGGGGGCACGCGTGCCACGGAGCACGGAACCGTCCTCCGTGGTCCCTGCTGTTGGGGACATGGTAACATGTGTGTGTGTGTGTGTCGCAGAGAGCCAGAGAAGACAGAACCTGGATTGCAGGATAGTCTGATACAGGAAATCTGATCTGCTGCGCAACCGTTGGTTTGTTGGGGTGTGTGATTGATGTTCAAAGTTAGTTAAACCTACCAATTCTCGGATGACGAGACGAAACTAAGACAAAAGACGCATATCCTCTCTTACTCACTACTTAAAGAATAAAGCTCTAACACGGACAGACAAACTATCATAAATTTAATTAAACTTTAAAGAATGATAGGTATTCATAATATTTTTTTTTATAAATTACTCAGATAAGATAACTTAGACAAAATCTAATATTGTATTTACGACATGTGTGAAGAGGTGGATCCGTTACACCTTAATATAGCTAAATTAAGGCAATGTTTGAATCCATCTATCTAATATCCTTCCTTTCTAAATTGTAAATCATTTTGATTTTTCTAGGTACATAACTTTTACTATGCAAATAGATATATATACTATATCTAGATACTCTCTCTCCGTATAGGAAAAAGATGTTATTTTGGATAAGGTTTAAGTCAAACATTGTAAACATAAATCATGAATAACTTTTAAGTTGTTGAAAAAAATAGAAATATAAAAATCATATCAATAGATTTGTCTTAAAAAATAATTTCATAAAAACTCTATTTCATTTGTGATATATATTTTTACTAAAATATAACAAATTTCTAACAAATCATTGTCTAAAAACGATATCCTTTTTCTATGTGGAGGGTATTTATTAAATTTTCATATCTAGAAAATCCAAAACGATTTACATTTTGAAATGGATGGAGTTGCTTCTAAAAATTTGCTAGGATAAAGCATCTAATGAACTGTTTGGACATCTTCATTGTTGCATGCTAATTTTAGCAACTTCTGCCTAACTTTCTCTTGCTAATAGATAGAACCATAGGTTAAAAGATGAGGCTATTAGCATTACATGTTTGATCAATCCTAAAACTTTGACATGGATGGACCAGCCAGCAAAAAATTTGCCCTTAGCCTAAAGCCAGGCTAATGAACTGTTTGGACATCTTCATTGTTGCATGCTAATTTTAGGAACTTCTGCCTATCTTTCTCTTTTTCCACTCTAGATAGAACCATAGGTTAAAAGATGAGGCTATTAGCATTAAATGTTTGGAAAAAAATCCTAGCTATTTGACATTTAGTTGTAGCATCAAAATAGAACCCTTTTGCCCCTAGTTAGTCCCTTCAGTACGCCACTCAACAACCCCTGAGGCCTGACTTTGCAAAAACTTGGAAAGAGAACAAGACTTTTTGTTTCAAAAAAAAAAAAAAAAAAAAAGAATTTGGAAGTACAACTTCTTTTGAGGAAAGAGGGTGTAAAAGCAAGGGTAGCTTCTGAAGAAAGAATTCTTGATTTGGACCTTCTAGAACTGTACTGTACCTGTGCAGCTTCCTGAACCTTTGACATTTTTGGCGTTCCAGCTGATCCACGGCTGACAATGAGCGATATCAAGATTTGCAGTTCACTAAATGGGCGATAATCCTCGACAAGTTTTGTTCAATTGAATCTAAGTTGCACACTTGCACATATAAGATCAATAAAAAGAAGAAATGCAGCTTTTTTAAAATAAAAATACATTGATTAGTATCATTGCAGGCTGCACTGCAGGCCTTTCAATCTACTTTTTTAACAAAATTATTTGAAGTCCTAAATATTGCACTTTATCCGTTTCTCGTCTGATTTTGATTTCACATAAGGTCGACGATTTGCAATGCAAGATCAATAAAAAGAAGAGTCCACGACCAAACGACATTGTAGTAATTGCAGGCTGCACTGCAGGCCTTTCAACTCGACTCACCTAATCTGGTGTCCTCTCCTTTGCACTTTATCCGTTTCTCGTTTGATTTCACATAAGGTCGACGATGCAACCACTAAGGTCCAGACCTCAAAAGATTCATCTCGTGATTTACAACTAAACTTCTCTGTAATCACATAATTTTTTTTTGTGGACTTAAATTTAGTAAAAAATAACTAATTACACAGTTTTGTTGTTGTAAATCACGATGAATCTTTTGATGGAGGACCACGATTGGACAATATTTGAAATAAAAAAATACTGTAACTTTCATTCCAACTGAACAAGGCCTTGCTTCAGAAGGTTCCCTCCCTTGCGCACACTGGAACCGTCATGGTGGCGTCAACATAACAACCGCTCACGATGGGTTTATAACACCCAGAAGTGATTAGAAAAAGCAGGTGGTTATACGTGCCTCCTTCACTGAATGGGATGTGTACTATACTATTGCCTGATGTCGTTAGCATCAGCAGGTGCAGCTCACTTATCGTATACCAATGCAATTCGAGTCTGAAATCGAGGATGCATAACTGCTGCTGCACAATTTTGTCAATCCTGGTTCAGTTCTCACCTGCCCACTATTTTGTCGAATGCCAGTTAAATCCAAATAAAAAAAATAACTAATTACTTGTTGTAAATCTCTTTTGAGCCTAGTTATTTAAAATAAAAACGAAGTCTTCTCCTCTTTTCCTCTCTCTCCTCTTCCCATCTAAAAAGGCCTAACTGCTGCTGCACAATTTTGTCAATCCTGGTTCAGTTCTCACCTGCCCACTATTTTGTCGAATGCCAGTAGTCCACTGCATATACTGCGGGACCAAAGATCGTTGTCACTTGATGTGGTATCAACACTTAAACAGTGCCTTTCCTAAAAGAATACTTCAACAGTGCCCTGGATAACCTTTTATATTCAAGAGGCTTTATCACAGAGTTTAAAAATAAACAAAAAAAAAGCTCAATAGATTCTCTAAACCACTATATATTTTTTCGCTCTCCAGAACCACCATTCTCACATTTTATTAATAGAGAGGCTATATCACTCTCTAACTTTAATAGATGGTAGTTCTTTCATGATTTTTCTTGTCACGTAAGCATTATGATGATATAGGATATTAAAGCACAGAAAACAAAACTAGAGAATCCATTGGAGGTACGAGAGAAATATAAAGAAAATATTTATGGAATGGGTCTCCAAATAGAGATATATATTAATTGAAGTTTGGAATGGCTTTCCAAATAGAGATATATCTTAAGATGATCGTATTAAAATGCTCGTAAAAAATCTTGATTAGGTGGCTAAGCCAATCTCGAGCTCACTGCTGCTGCAGTTTCAGCTTGCCGAGATCCATGGTTCATTTGCAATTTATCTATTGTAACAATGTGTCTTTTCTTGTTTTTCAGCACTAATAATACTGTTCATCTGTTAGCAACATATTTTGAATAAACTTTTTGGTAGATATTTGAACAACAAACATCAAACTGACATACAAGCTGAAGAAACTTGTGGTTAACATTTTGCAACATTTGATTTCGACAGAAACACATGGCGATGTTAGAAGCCCAAGCAGCGGAGCGGGTGATTGAAGCCTGCGTCAGGACAGAGTCCGTCAGGAAATGTGTCTTCACGTCTTCCTTGCTGGCATGCGTGTGGAGACAGAACTACCCTCACGACCGGCGGTGCCCTACCATCATCGATGAGAGCTGCTGGAGCGACGAGAGCTTCTGCCGGGACAAGAAGGTGAGTGAGTGTTTGGGAGAGAACATAAACGCATTTGCTTTTCTGTTTCCTCTGATCGCACAAACTAGTACAATCAGGGTTCAGGGAGAAGCCACATGACCATCTTCCAGAAAAATCCATATAAAGTTTGCATCACCAAAAGGTGGGTTTCAGCTCTTGTCAGTTTTCAGGGTTCAGTGGTACTGAACTGTTGAGAAGCACCACCAAGTGTCCCCATGGTGGAAACATTTTAACCACCGAGGCACCGAGCAAAAGCGCTGCTTCTCTTTTGTCTGTTGAAAAATTGCACAACCTGTGGCCTGTTCCCAATGGGTCGACTCAGCCCATTTAATTTAAGTACATCCAAAAAAAATGCCAAATCTAATGACGCGACGCATCTTTTTTACAGCTATGGTTTGCACTCGGCAAGACGGCAGCGGAGAAGGCTGCGTGGAGGGCAGCGCGGGGACGAGACCTGAAGCTGGTCACCATCTGCCCCGCGCTCGTCACCGGCCCGGGATTCCGCCGCCGCAACTCCACCGCGTCCATCGCGTATCTCAAAGGTCCGTGGCCGTGCTGTGCCGTTGCCGCCCGGATGCGCCAATAAGGCGTTGTTCATCGCTCGCTCTGACCGACTCCTTTTCTGCATATATTCGGCTGCAGGGGCTCGTGCCATGCTCGCCGACGGCCTGGTCGCCACGGCGAACGTGGAGACAGTGGCGGAGGCGCACGTGCGCGCGTACGAGGCGATGGGCGACAACACCGCCGGCGGAAGGTACATCTGCTACGACCACGTGGTGAGGCGGCCGGAGGAGTTCGCCGAGCTGGAGCGACAGCTGGGTCTGCCGGGAGGGTCCGCGTCCGCGGCCGCTGCCGCGCAGAGGCTCCGACGACCGGCCGCCCAGGTTCGAGCTCTGCAAGCGGAAGCTGTCCAGGCTCATGTCCTCCAGGAGGAGGTGCACGTACGACACCTACTACTCCGTCGCGTATGACTAGCTAGCTATCCTTGTCCATGCCATGCCATGCCATGTGGCGAAGCGAAGGCTCTGCAGTGGCCCGTGATGTAGCTTTGCCATGAAGGAGGTTCCGCTGGCACTGACAAGCAACAATCGGTGCAATGCAAGGGTTGACTACACCAGTCTGCAACCGGTGGTCCAATGACACGCGGACACCGGAAGCGAAGCGAAGCGATAGCAATGGTCCGCTTGATCGTCCTTGTGGACGGGACGAGATCGAGGAGGAGCATGGAGAGCCAAGTGTGTAAAATTATGTACCGGGTCCGGGTGCAATTTTGTACAGAGTTTTGATGCCACAATAAAGGCGAGTCAACCACAGGCGTTGTTCACAAAATCCACGCCAATCCAAATCAAACATCAATCGTGAGGGGAAAACCGCCATCATGCAAAATCCACACACCGCTTGACGTCCAACAAAATTTATAGAAGCCATGCCAAAAAGAACGAAGTCTGTACAATGCGACGACATTAGACGCCGCCATAGAGTGAGCCAGTGGCCGCCATGCATAGTCATGGACTCAGAGCAGTGTCACCGTCCTTCTCAGGTTCAGGTTCGCCTCCGGCCCCGGCCGCCGCCGAGAAGGACAGCCGGCCGAACCCCCAGAGCCCGACCTGGTACATGTCCATCCACACCTTCTCGGACGAGTCCGTCCTGCTGCTCACCTTCGCCCTGGCACCGTCGTCGTCCACGGCCGCACGAGGCAGGTCGTCGCCCCACTCCTTGCTTCGCCGCGGGCCCTGCTGCCGCGCCTGCGCCTGCGCCTGCTTGTCGTCGTCGTCGAGGTCGCGGACGCGCCTCGTCCTCGCCTTCCGCAGCCGCCGCCTGGCGAGCCTGGCCACGCACCGGCGGCCCGCCACGTAGGGCGCCCTTGACGAGCGCCAGCGTGAGGCAGCTCACCACGGCGCACGGGCAGAAGCACAGCGCCACGCAGCTCGCCACCGCCGACGCGCTGCACCTCCCGCACGACTGCCTCGTGCACCGCGTCGCCACCCGCCCGTCTTCCTCCTCCTCCTCCTCCTCCTCCGGCAGCGCGGGGAACCGGTACGGGCGCGCCGCCATTGTCCACCGCACGTGCGCCACCCAAATGCACTAGCGAGACTCCTCCGTGCGTACTCTGCTGTCTGTTCATCATAATCATCAATTATCCAAGAATTCAGTCATCGGCTCAAGCCGGCTGGTTTAATATAAGAAAAAAATATTGTTCAAAATGCTAATAAATTCGGCTAATAAAACAAATGAACAGAACCAAATTATCATCAGTAAAGCAACCAAACGGTGGATAAGTTTGAGTATTGACGCATTTTCTTCTGTTCATTGATATGGATTTCTCTGTTCTAGTCGCAGGTAGTCAGAATATTTCGTTAGTTCATACTATAAAAAAACATTTCGCTGTCGCAGCATACTATTTGCTGGTTTTCTTGCCGACTAAGTAGTAAACAGAAAAGTTAAGGCACGCACGCAAAACTGCTGTCTGCTGATGTTGGCGACAGTTAAGGTGCGCACGTCAGGACAGACAGGATTTATGGCAGCCCTAGCCCAATTACGCGGCAGACGGCTAGACGGCTGCGTGCGAACCCAATCGTCACCTGACGAGTGAGAAGGACTGACGTCTGTCCGTGTAGTGGATTTTGAAATTTGTTTAAAAGTTTGAACACTACATCAATTTCTACCCGCACGGAAATGTTAGTAAAAAAAATAACCTTATCTTTATTTGTAAATCCACTTTTTTGTTCTGTACGAATTTTACCAAATACAAACAAAGCGGTTCAGTTCTGGAACACTAACCAAACGGAGCCTTTTACCGCTGTTTTGTTCTGTACGAATTTATGGAAGCGGTTCAGTTCTGGAAAAAGAAACCGTTTCAATAGTACTACTAGTCCACTCACTACTACACCTTCCATTCATTCATTTCCCATATGTAACGGTAATACTGCAGCGGGATAGATTCCGTGCTCCGATGCAGTGCAGACCCAACCCAGGCAATGGAAATGGTCTTCGAATATCGTTACCAAACTTTGTGTGTTGATCCAGTAAATTAAATCAAATTCAAAAAACGTCAGACACGGTATTGCATTTTGTGATGGCAACCGTCACCTGCTACGAGACTAGTACTAGTACACGACGGTTGGTTCCAGTCTATGAACAGCACGATGCATTTCGAACATCCTGCCTACTATGAACAAATACAAACCTTTTTTTTTTCCTTTTTGAAAGGAACGAATGGCGAGCATTCGTTTTTTTTTTTTTGCCTCCTGATAAAGCGGTGGGAGCAACTGCTCGATCCGAACGACGGCACCGCGGCCTTTCGACTTCGAACTTCGAAGCGACACGCGGGGTGAATCCAGAATCCTTTCTAGTTTCTAGCATTGCAATCTTCGATGAAAACTCAACGCCATGAGAGAACACGCATGACCAACGATGTGTAGAGAAGAACAGCGCGTACCAGGGGGGCAACAAGGCCGTGGATCAGAAACCTCCTCGCTTCGCCGGAACGCGACACTCACGATCACGTACGCCAGGCGCGCGGCCCCGGCGGTCGGCGTAGACGACGACGACGCCGACCCAGAAACCAGGGAGGAGCACCACCGTACCGTGACGACGACTGGCTGCCGCCGGAGAGCAATCGGAATATCGAATGGGGGGCTCGGAGGAGGAGAGAAGACCGAGTGGAAACTGGAGAGATGAACAAGGGTTTCTATGAATGATGATCTGGGGAACGACTCCTCCTGTTCCTATCGCTAACAGTTCGCCCCGTTTATAGAAAGAGTGGACTCTTTCGTGTCAACTGAACAATTTTTTCTTCTTTTTGAATCTAGACTAGACTAGACTGAGAGCAGGCCAGGCCGGGCCGTGTAAGAATGCAACTTGGCGGTACAGACAACAAAGCCTCATTCAAGTCGTACCAGTTCTGCTGGCCCAGCGAGCGAGCCCATCTTCCCTTGCCAGCGCTGCAATAAAGCTCAGCGGTGCCGAATTTTCTTTTTCGTTTTTCTTTTTGATATTTTTTTATTTATAATATATGAAAGTTTTATTATTTATGAAATAAATTTTCTAAAAAAATTATTTTAAAAACATGCCCTAGGAAAAAATACTCATAACTCGGTAGACTTTCCAAACAACTAGTGGCCAGTGATAGCAACTTGTTCAATATCACAGATTACTTACTCCATATCTAAATAATTCATTCTTATTTGAAACTACCTAATTTTTGGCTTAAATTATAGAAGAAACATTAGTATTTATGGCATGAATAAGTACTAAAAAAATGTAAATCTATTTTAATTTATTACATAGTTTGGCTTTTGTAGGTACATAAATTTTGCTATGTACTTAGATATAACTAGATATAAATTTTTAGATTAAATTATAGAAGAAACTTAGGTTAATTTTTGTCTTAAATTAGTGATATATCTAGAAAAGTTAAAACACTTTATAAGAAAGAATGAATAGTATATTATAAAAGTATATTTTATGATGTATCCGATTTAATATACTCTCCCTTGTAATTCAATCTAATTTAAAAGGATTAAGTCCATTTCGGACCTCTCAACTCTTGTTTTTTTCCTCTAATTTTAACCTTAAACTATAAAATCATCTAACTTTGGCACCTCAACTATCAAAACAGATAAATTTTGACCCAAGTGTCATATGAAAACAACTTAAAACCATCTTAGGGGATACAATTGAACGGTTTTTAGAGTTGAGGTGCCAAAGTTAGACAAAAGCAAGAGCTAAGGGGCCAAAAATGGACTTTAAGTACTTTAGTTTTCTTTGTGTATTTATGAAAAAGATATATATTTAGATTTACTTATTTATACCCCTCAACTCTTGACTTACTCTAATTTTAAACCCAACTACAAAACCGTCTAAATTTGGCACCTCAATTATCAAAACCATTTAAGATTGACCATGGAGCTATACGAAAATCCACCAAATACTGCCACGACTTCAAATTTGAATGGTTTTAATAGTTGAGGTGTCAAAGTTAGAAAAGAAAAGCAAGAGTTAAGGGCAAAAAATGGATATAATAAAGCACTTTAGTTTTTAGATATTTATTTATGATTTTTTTGTATTTTTATATTTATTATTGATAAATTTTCAAATTATTTGAACAAACTCGTAGAAAGAAATGACCATAACCAAAGTTATAAATCTTGATGAGATATACAATTTGTAGTTGCTGACCTTTTTATTTAAAATCATTTGTGGTACTAAACTTCTTTTTGATGTTCTCATATTTAACATCTGAAATTTCCAAATTGTGCAAACAAACATGGATGGAGAACTAATCGGAAGCAAACTTGTATATATCAATGAGATATACAACTTTATAGTTGATAACCTTTTCGTTTGAAAAATTGTTTACGGTTCTGAGATTTTGTTTGAAGTTATCATATTTGGAAATATATTTTTTCAATTGTTCGAATGAACTCCGATGAAGAAATTGTCAAAACCGAAGTTGTTGACCATGATGAGATATATAACTCTATAGTTGATGATTGTTTTATTTCAAATGATTTACACTGCCAACATTCTATGTGAAGGTCTCATATTTGAGAAAAAGTTGTAGATATATAAATTTTTTAAAAAATATCTAAACAATAACAGTACTTGGTTAAGTTTATTTTTAGCTCCTAAACTCTTACTTTATTTATCTAACTTTGGCACCTAGATTTATTTGAAAACCACTCAAAACCGCTTTGGGGGTTAAAATCAAATGGTTTGGGTAGTTGAGGTGTCAAATTTTTATGGTTTTATAACTGGGGTTAAAATTATACAAAGACAAAAGTTGAGATACCAAATATGATTGAATCCTATAAATTAATAATTAAAGTTTTTGTAAAAGTTCATTTTCCCCCTAACTCTTACTTTTATCTTTGGCACTTAACTGTCAATACCATTTAATTTTGACCTCCAAGTCAGTTTTGAGTGGTTTTCCAATGACTATGGAGGTAAATTTAAACAGTTTGGATGGACAAAATATTTACTTAATTTAATTATAAAATATTTTTTCTTTGTGTAACTTATAAGACTAGTGGAGATGCACATGCGACACGCACGTGTCTATAAAAATTCTTCCATAAGAATAATAATAATTAATTTTAAAATAAATTAGTATAACTACAAAATTATTGTCTTATATAAAAAAAATATTTGTCAAATGCATAGACTTTAAAACCTTAACGATAAAGCTTGATTTCCATAACTCATAGAAGCAGTCTCAAACTTATATCACCATTGGCTAGTCGCAAACTTATAAAAATTTACTTGTAGTATCATATGTAAATAATGTTATTTCTAATGCATAGAAGCATAACGACAAAATAGTATGTGTAGAAGTTTTCACAAACTCAAGTCAACATTATTGTAGACCTAAAGTAATAAACAATTACCATCACCTCTATCCTAACTGAAAATCAAGAATATTGATCTAGGCAGACATACATATATACTTAGTTGCTTTATAGAGAACTTAGGGTGTGTTGGATTAAGGGGATAGGGAATGGGATAGGGAAAGAAAAATAGATGAACGGCTAGGATTAAATGAGCGTAAAGAATAAATGGCTAGGATGCAATAATATCCTTTGGGAAGAGTGGGATAACCCTATCCCTATCCCTATCCCACCCCATCCAAACATGCCCTTATAGTGTCTTCTAATGATAGTACTGAAAAAAATTGCTTGGACATGTACAGTCATGCCGTGCCTGATACAATTAAAAAATGATGCAAAAAGAAGAATTTCATAACTCAATGTTAGGATATCATTATGCTTTGCAAACAAAAAGATTGTTGGACATATCGTATAGTCATGCCATGCTTGATACAATTAAAATTCATGCAAAAAGAACTTCAGAACTAAAACCTGAATGTTAAGATATCAATTCAATGAATCATTATAGTTAAACACTACAATTTTGATGTTTAAATGTAAATAAGTAGTTTCTCATACAAGCAAGAATACTGTCACCTGGAATGATAATACATGCAGTTAAGCATTTGGAAATCTATTGTGCGCTATATAATATATGAACTGGAAAGTAAAATTAAATGTACATGTACTTGTGAACTTGAGCAAAATATATATAACAAAGGTACATACCAGTTATTTGTATCTAGACGGATACAAAATATGCATGAGTGCCATTGATCATAACATTAATGGATAGAGGCTCTTTGGATAATAAAAAATAAATCACTGACCAAGTGTGAGTATCACCTATTTTATCTAAACTATAAAAGATGGCACCTGTTATCAACTTTATCAAATGACGACCTTGGAAATAGACAGTGTTTGGATGCACTGGTTGGCACCTGCTAGTGCGTACCATGGCTGCTTGCTTACGCGAGCACCGTCACGACCTGGGCAAGGCTGCTGAGCGTGCTGTTGCTGATGCTGCGCACCTTGTGGCTTTTGTGGCCTCCGGACACGATTGATGATAACCTGATTGTGGATGGATGGTTGCCGCTGATCACCTGCTGGTGGCCTCCTAACAATACATTCCTATGTGCATATACGCACGGAAGATACTTGTTTGACAATTTATATATTATTAAGAAAAAACTGCAAACAGCATGCATTCTATCTAGTAAAGTGTCAATATATACACCGTATTGCATTCCATCTCATATATTATGCTGTCTATACCAGATGAAAAATAAAAATTAGTGCGGTCATGCAGCCAGGACGCCGGGTACCTGTGTGCTAGTTGAATTGGACCTCATCAATAGAAGCCGTGATGGAGAAGCCCTGCCCCACCCGTGCATCCCAATCGCCCGCCTGCATGTTGATGTGCATGATCTCGATCGACCGACTGGCTGCATGCCCACGCGCGGATGGCCGTGGACCTCGGGCACACATTCGCAGATCCAGGCCGGCCGTCGGCCTGAGAGCCACCATGGATCCGGTTGGCCGCTCATGTTCGGAGGCAAGGTCGAGAAAGGAGATGAGCAATGACACGAAGCCTTTGATGGTGAAGATATCGGACCAGCCTTGGTTATTATTACGTGAGTTTGTGTTGGACACGGTTAGTAGGTGAGGGAGTCTTCTGTAGCTGGGAAGGTCAGGTAACGTGGTGTACGCGGTTAGGATATAAATGTAAGATCTTGAGACGGACGGCTCATATAACATGATGTTGAGATCGAACGGCAATTAAAGAGAAAGAGTAAGATCTCGAATAACGGAGGGCTCATGTGAGTCGACACCAAGATCGAACGGTTATCATGGAGGGAGAGCCCTCTCGAAAAAACTCGCTCTTTTATAGTGTGATAAGTCTAAAAACCATCAGGACAGAGGGATATCACTAGTGGTGACTAAATATATTTCGCTTCAGCTTATCAGTCATTTGAATATTATTTTCCTATCACAACAAAAGAGTATAAATCAACGATTCAGCTTATGAGCCGGCGGAACAGCCGTAAATTTCTCGATTCGTGTTGTACTTTCAACATTTTTTTTGGAAAAAAAAAAGCTTATATTAAGATGACAGATAATCGTGGCCTAAAGTTGCCAATGCGCAGACCGGGACACCTTCCCCTTCCAGAAGAACGGCAACTCTTCGTACCAAACTGTCGTCCCAATTCATGGGACACTTCCAAAGTCCAAACGTGCTACGTACCACCGACCCAATCAGACTTCTTTTTTTTTACAAGAGCACAATCAGACATTGACAGAGCTCCTGCGAGCCATCAGCTCGTCCACTAACCTACCGACATCATCGTAAGATGACCCACCCTTGGCCACCGCGCGCCTGGCCTTCTCCCCGAGCTCCTTGGCTTTCTCCCGAATTGCCTCCGCGCTCACGCCGTCGCCCATCACTTTCCCGACGGCCTCCGCGATCACCTCGCCGCCGATCACGCGCCGGGTATCCAGCTTCGACGCGTAGTCCATGGAACCCACGCCGACACCGACCTTGAGCAGCTCCACCACCAGCTTCTCGTTGTAGAACTGATCGGCGTAGCGCGGCCACGTCACCATAGGCACGCCGGCGCTCACGGCCTCCAGCGTCGAGTTCCACCCGCAGTGCGTCACGAACCCGCCCACGGCCGGGTGCGTCAGGATCAGCATCTGCGGCGCCCAGCCCCGGATGATGAAGCCGCGCTCGCCGCGCGCCATCAGGTCCGCGAACCCGTCGGGCATCCATTCCGACTCCTCGGTGTCGTCCGCGCCGCCGCCGATGACCCAGACGAAGTTCTTGCCGGACAGGTCGAGGCCGCGCGCGAGCTCGCGCAGCTCGGGCGGCGAGAAATGGGAGAGCGTGCCGAAGGACACGTACACCACCGAGCCCTCCGGCTTGGTGTCGAGCCACTGCTTGCAGCCGTCCGCGTCCGGCGAGGCCCCGTTGCTGGCGCCCCTCGTCGCCGCGTCCTTGCTGGCGAGCGCGACCGGCCCGACGAGCCACGCGCGGCGCCCGAGCGTCGTGGTGTAGTGCTCCAAGTAGTCCGGCTCCAGCTCGCGGAAGCTGTTGAACACCTCGCCGTAGCTCCTCTGGTCCGCGGCGTTGATGCGCTGGAACAGGGCCCAGTGTTCCGGCCGTTTCTTGGGATCCATCATCTGGCTGCGCCTCAGCTCGACGCGGTGCGGCAGCCCCGGAAGCAGCACGAGCGCGTCCGGGTCGTCGGCGGGGGCGGCCTCCAAGGGGTTGTTGCGCAGCATAGTGTCGCTGCAGGCCCGCGAGAACAAGCTGCTGCCGAGGAACGCGATCCGCGGGACGCCGTGCTCCGCGGCGGCGTCGGCGGACCAGTCGAAGAAGCTGTCGCTCACGACGGCGTCGGGGCGGCGCTCCACCAAGAACCGGTCGAACGGCTCGCGGAGCAACCTGATCCCGTGGAAGAACTTCTCGCGGTCGTCCATGGAGTTAAGGGCCGGGCCGCTCTCGACGCCGGGGGGCAGCCCGACGTCGGGGAACGGCACGACGGCGATGTCGATGGCCAGGGCGCCCTCCGTGCCGCGGGAGGCGTCGTTGGCGCGGTCCACCGCCGAGCGGATGGTTTCGGCGTTCACCGGGGTGGTGAGGATTGTGCACTTGACGCCACGGGCGGCGAAGAGCGCGGCCATGTCGGCGATCGGGATGAGGTGCCCCGGCGCGAGGAACGGGAAGAAGAGGATGTGCAGCGGCTGCGGGTGCTCATCTTTGATGGCCATGGCTGGGGCTGGCTGCGTGCCGGCCGGCGCCTGCGTAGCTCGGCACTGCACTTCTTTGATTTGGATTTTACAAGGAAGGGCGTAGTAGCTAGAAATCTGGCAATTTTGGGCGAAAGGTAGACGTGTATTTATAGGATAAGGATGTACTAGTAGTATCTAGTACTAGATGATTGGACTTAATATTTGCAGTTTTCTATTGTAACCTGACGGAATCATCGAGGAAGAAGGCGGCCAAAGTAGTAGACTTGTGTGACTTGGTTATCTCCAGCCCAGAAAGCCACCTTTGATCCAATTATTACTTGGGGTGTCGTCCAAGGCTCCAACTCCAAGTGTGTAGGGGTACGTAGTACAGTGCATTCGTAAGCCTACTGTAAGTGCTACGAAAGGAGTCTTTCAGAAGTTCAGAGACGAGAGAGAAACATGACTGGCTGTCTGGCTCTTGCGCCGTGCCGTACGCCCGTGATTTTCATTCCAACTCCGGTGAAACGGTGATCGATGGCGTATCGCGACGGTAAAGATCATCAGCGGCGATAAGGGCTTTTGCAGCGTACTACGTGCCGCGAGAAATGTTCCAGCACGGCAGCACCTTGAAACAGCCAACGGGGGTGATCCGACGCTGGAGGCTGGACGCGGGAAACTGGAACACGATTCTCGAAATAAAATCGAAACGTAACCGTACGTCCGTTTCGTCATCGCTTACGTAACATGTCACCTCGAATTTTTCCCGCCCAGTCCTGCAGATGGGGCAAAGGATAACAACATGGGTGACGGGCCAGGTTCAGAGTATTTTATATTCAATAAAAAAAAAAAAAATATGATAAACTAACTTTTGATAAAAGAAAATTAAACTCGTGTATTTTTCTAATTCAGGTGTCTATGTTTACATATTTTTATATTAGCATCGTGTGTCCGTGAGTTGTAACAAAAATAATTTTGAATTTGAAATGCTTGTTATAATATTGTCAAAAGAGTAAAGTTTATTGGCGGTCCTCGAACTTATTCAGCTGTGTCATCTCGGTTCATAAACTCTTTGACCATATAGATCCTCAAACTTATTTATCTATGTCATCCTGGCCCATGAACAGGCAAATTACTCGTTTATGTCCATATACTTATTCGGTTATTTCATTTCAGTCACTAAACTTGCAAAATCACCCTTTAGGTCCTCAAACTCAGCCAGATCCTAAAGGTTGTCAACTTGTGAATTCAATATTTATTTATAGAACTGCCCAAAAATTATAAATGCAATTTTATTAGACTCCTGGTAACATATATACTTTCAAATGAAATAAAAGAACTCAACCCATGTTTTCTGTTTTTAACTCTGCGATTAAATAACTAAAGAGACACACACATTTTTATATGTCCTATAAACAAATACTGAAATGTTCGGCAGATTGAGCATGTCTAACTTAAAGTACATGTTATCTGGGAACAAAATTGAATTTATATTTTTGGGACAATTCTATAAATATATATTCAATTTAAAAGTTTTATCATTTACAACAAATGAACAAGTTTGAAGACCTAATAGGATGATTTTCATATTTAGAGACTAGGATGACACACCCGAATAAGTTTGAGAACCTAAATGAGCAATTTACGAGTTTAGGGACAAAGATGACATAAATGCACAAATTTGAGAATCTAAACGGCTGATTTACGAGTTTAAGGACCGGGATGACATAGGTGAATAAGTTTGAGGACCGCTAGTGGACTTTACTCTTGTCAAAAAAAAAAAAAAAAACAATGACAATGAAAAAGCATGATGTTAGTGATGTTAGTAAAATTCCAAATGAAAACAAAATGTGTGCATGATTCGAGAACATATGACATCAAATACTGATGTGGTCAAAATGTATTGCAACGCATGTGTGCACGACAATGTTTAAAATATTTCATCATCAGACTAATTAGAACAACTTTGGATCAACTTTTTGACAAAATCAAATATAAATATTGCTGATTTTCTACGTAAACTTGTGGCAATCAACTAACAACTACAAAAATCAAGATATCACAACACTTGCCAGGGGCAATGTTGTCGGATTTCAAGTTTCTGATCTCAGCACAGTAGTATTTTTTTTGTTAATGTATATTTAAGGTTTCGGGGATCTCAGAAATAAAATGGATCTTCATAGAGATACACTTCGATAAACGAAGGCATGGCATTTGCTAGTGCTCTGTAAGCGGCTTCGTGTGAGCACCAACCAAACAACGCCGGCTTCCGCTCCACCGAGCGTGAAAATAAATTCTACAGGATTTACGGAGCACAATAATTTTCGAAAAAAAATACACCGAAGGTACATTTGGAATAGGAATTTCATATTAATTGTAGAGGAATTTGACATGATTGATTAGTTCACATTTATAGGAAAAGCATACGAATAGCAAAAAAATCCCACGTTCTAAGGGTCTGATTGGTTTGCTACCAAAATTTGCATGCCAATGATTTGACAATCTATGATTTTGGCTAGTATTTGGTTGGCTACCAAAATTTACGAACTTCTCATATTTGAGTTTGGCAAATCTTTGACAATTTTTTTTGCTTAAGTTTTGGTTTGCTAAATCTTTGGCATAATAAATTTTGATAGCTAAACAATCAGACTCTAAAGGCAGCCTAAAGTTTCACAAAGTAAAATATAAAACAAACATTCAAGGTTGTTTTTATCACTTCTAGGTTATAGTTTTGGCTCAAAGGATCCTAAAAAAAAAAAAAAAACCATAATTGTTAGATCTAATTTCAATTTATATGGATTTTATAAGTTTCCGTGCATTCTTTTAAGGAAAAATGAAGCTAATAAACAACGTTGCATTAGAAACCCTAAACTTTTAGGTAAATATTGAGATCATCTTTCACTATTTATTTCTCATTTATATCTTATAGTATGTTGTTGCCTGTAACCATCAACTTCTTTTTTCACCTAAAACTCTCAATTACCTTTTATTCATGCAATCAACTCCTTGTTGTAATAGATCACGAACTAGGAACTACTCCCTCCATACTCGAAAAAAGTAGTTTTGAATAATATTTGGATCAAACATTGAAAATACAAATCACAAATAACTTTTAGGTTATTATGTTTGGAAATGTAAAAAATATATGAATAGATTTGTCTTCAAAATATTTTTATAAAATATAATAAATATATAATAAGAGGAACAAAAAATAAAAAAAAAAAAAAATTATGTTTTAGAAACTGTGTCGTGCAGAATAACTTTTTTTCTAAGTACGGCGGAAGTTCGTACTAGAAACAGCTACTATGGCCGGGTCATCAGGACTGACCGTGCAGTTACCGTGCCCCTGGACGGGCCTGCCGCTATCTTCCCCCTTCGAGCTCCGCTTCTCTATGACGTAGACACGATTGGGAATAGACAACGCCCGCACGAGATCAGTTCATCCATGGTCTGTTTCTTGGAGCACAAGCTGAAGACAGAAGTCGATGTCGTTGGCCCTATCCTGTCTACTGCTCCAGAAAGTATTTTGCAAATTTTCTCAGACGCAAACAACTCGTTGGCCTCATCCTGCTGCTGGTCCTGAAAGTATTTTGTAAATTTTATGGGTGCCCTATGTCTTCTATGAACTAAATCTGTATTTATATCTTGATATATTATTATTGGTTCGAGCTACAAATCAGTAGTCATAGGTTCGAGCTGCAAACCGGTAGTCATAGGTATGATATCACTGCTGGCTCATGCTATCAGGGGCGGAGCCAGGATTTGGACTTAGAGGGGGCCATGCAAACTAGCAACAATCATGCGTGTCAAAATATATACATGGCAAATATTTCTGTAGCATCTAAATAAATTTTATTCTTGTCATACAAAATAAAGCAAAAATAAAATTAAAACATAAAGGGAAATTAATTGGTATCAGGTCTCGAACCTTTCACTCAATCAATCTAATTTATTGGCTAAAAAAAGTCGCAGGGTAGTAGCAACTAGTTAAACAGGCAAAATTAATTAGCACTAGACCCTTAACATTAAATAACAAAAGATCAGTCACTTGTCGCTTAGTCTCGAACAAAATTGTCACTTAAGTGGGTAAAATAGTCGTTCCAATAGACGATTAAATTATTATACCACTCTGTAGCATTTAAATATTGAGCACATAGGTTTAATGACTGTTTAGACGAACATTGACATTAACATAGAAGATAAGAAATGTAATAGGAAGACTAATGCTAAATAATATGGACTAAACAAGAGAAGAACTGATTTTCAATTAACTAGCTAAATAAAGTGTGTGCTATGGGGACAACTAATGTTTGATAGACCATAATAAAAAATAAAAGATATGGAGAAAATATTAAGAATAACTACTTTTTATTTATATAAGATACTATTAGAGATCAACATAAGGCAAAGAACAAAAGTCATAGTACAAATAGTATCACTAACTAGCTAATTATATAATTAAGCAACTAATTAATTTGGGAGGTGTATTACAGAAGGTGTTGGGAAGGTTGTGGGGTGCCAGGCCCCCCTCAGCCCCCCTTCCCTCCGCCACTACATGCTATGAACCGGTAGTGATATATCGCTGTCGGGCCAAGTCATTATCCGACCGTGATATTTTTATACCATTGTTAGTTTTTTTGATGTATTAATATGTTTTGTAATAAAATGCGATGACAATGAGCATTCTCTGTTGTGTTATAATAATAGTTGTTGGGTGTAGTATTGGATCGGTAGTGGAACTCAACGATTCATTGTCGTGGCATTGATCTGGCAGTCGTGTCATGAGTGCTAGTGTCGTGTCATAACCTAATAGGTGGGCTAAAGTTTAGCCAATGCCCTAACTAGTTGTTAGTTCACTAGTTCATAGAATCCGACTATAAAAGACTAACAACTAGTGCTAGTCTACAAAACATAACTATTAGTTTAGGATCTAAATAGATATGGACTAACAACTAGTTGATTACTTTTTTACTGATCATTTTTTAGCTGTGGCTAACAACTAATCCTAATTCAACCTACAGAGTGTCAGGAAAACGCTAATTTTTAGAGCTGGAATCCAAACATGCGTTGAGGGATGAGGGTGATTGCTGCCGATCTGCGTGCGCCTAGGACCTTAAGCTGAGTGTCAGGAAAAGGCTTGAGGAAGCCTAAGAGTGGCTGAGGCGTGCATCCTGCGTTTGGTTGTGCGGGCTTAGCCCAAGTAAGCCTAGGGGCTCGGACCATGTCGAGCAGAGAGGTGCCGGTGTTTTTTTTTTTTTTTTTTTTTTTTTTTTAAGTCGGTTGTAACCGAATGTGGGAGCTCAGCAAAGTAAACAAACTCCTATTTCTTCCCCAAACTGCTATTCTTTCCACCCCGAATTCCAATTCCTGCTGCTATCTTTTGCTCTGGTTATCTGTGATCACAGCACTGAGTCGTCGGTCAATTCGGCCACTACTGAATACGATGAATCAACTAACTGGGCCTGCAAATCTCATGTGCAAACGCCGGGCGAAATCAACATCTCCAGTCTACTAATGTTTTGTTGCTTCAATTCATGACCGGGCTGTGGCCTTGTGCTTGCACCTCTTCTTTTGAGACCCTGAAGGAAGTCTGACTCTGCAAATAATATCAGTAACGGACAATGGTCTCTGATGAACTGAAGCCAATGCTGAGAAAACCGATGACGCGAGACGCTCACCTCCACTCGTTGCAACCTTGTATAGCGTAGTCTGCTATTCCTGAACGCATGTGCATGCACTTGTGTGTTTTTGGAGACGGATCGGACACCTCGATCGATCGAGCACGTACACAATCATAGCCACTCGCTCCTCTTCACCCTCGTGCCGAGTTTCCCGTTTCAAACATCGCTCCCGAAATGGCGGATGCCCACTTCTACATTTGGCTATCGATGTGCGTGTATGTGCATCCCATCACCAGCTTGGAAAGTTGGGATTGGGATAGAAAAAGACTAGCTATATGCAAGTGTGACATTGACACATTAATTGTGACGAGGAAAAGGATCGATCATGAGCATATGCAGCTCGCTGCTCGCCTAACAATCGAATTGACGCGGCGGCGGCCATAGATTCTTGGGGCAGCTGGCAGCTCTATCTTCAGCCAGCACAGTGTGAGACAGTGGACACGAGGGCGAGGCGAGAGGTCCATCTCTCGATCTCTATGGTTTGCCGATTTCAGAGTGGTCAGAAATAAAAAGGTCTCCACGTGCATGCGTGGGTTATTAGAAACCATGTTCAGTTTTTTTTTCATTCAATAAATGCTAGAAACAGGAGCACCTTTCATCGTCGTTCCATGGAGTATCATTCCACTGGTATTGTGTAATACTCCTGTAAGATAGTATATGTGAATTATGACCTCGTTTGACATAGCTCCTCTAGTAGCTTTTAGGATTTATTTGGATCTAATAAACTAATAACTAGTTTAAATAGTTGGGTTTTATGGACTAGTGAAATAGTAACTAGTTAGACATTGGATTAGTAGTTCATCCACTGGTTTATCTATTTGGATCCTTATAGACTAATTATTAGTCAACTAGTTACTAGTTCATGAAATTCAAACAACACCTTAGGAGCTATTTGTAACTGTTTTTTTTTACTAAAAGCGTGTTTTTAATAGCTCTATAGGTGAAGCTCTTGAAAACCCGGGCTCACAAGAGGTGAAACCTAGATGGAGCTAAAATAGCTGGTTCTCCCAGTCCTAGCTCTAACTCACTCTGAGTGTGCGCATGTTTGATTTCCCCTAGGCCAAGTGCGGGAATGGCCATTGCTTAAGAGTGGGCCCGATAGTTGCAAAGCGCAAGGGCACCGGGCGCGCAATGGGATGCATGGAGGTCATGGGAAAGAAGATACTAAGGTGGAAAGCCATGAAAGGGCCAAGCAAACAAGGAAGAAGAAATATGAGAAAAATAAAGGAAAAAAGGAAGTGAGTTATGATAATCTTATTTATTTTTGTCTATCGTGAGGAGTTTCTTAAACTTCATCAAAACCGATTCAGCTCTATCGGTTAAGCTGTTCGTGAAGCTGAAATAAAAAATTACTTACAACTAGTATAATGCCCGTGCTAACGCTACGGTAACATATAATCAGACAAATCAAAGAACTAAAAAGCATATATGTCAAGTTATTAAGCATCACTAAGATTATTTATGATTCACGCAAGAAGAGATAACATGTTCTGGTGCTACGGTAACATATAATCAGACAAATCAAAGAACTAAAAAGCATATATGTCAAGTTATTAAACATCACTAAGATTATTTATGATTCATGCAAGAAGAGATAACATGTTCTGCTACATATTTCCACCAAGGCGGCCAACACTCTTACTTCACCCAACAACACTAATCAGCAGCCAAAAAAGACAATGCAAAGACAAATACATCCGCAAGAGCACACGGTCCGGCAAAGAAAATGTCTTTAGCATCCCCTACATTCAAAGACAGCAGGTCTTCAAGCCCCCTAATTCAGTAACCGCCTTCGGAGCGGCCAAAGGTAAATGATCTTCTAGATGTCTAGGGCACCCATCTGTTTAGCCAGAACACACTTTAAGAAAGAGGTGGTGAAATAGTTTTTTCTTCCTTGCAGGGTTTGAAAAGTCAAAGTAACAAATCTTTGCGAAGATCAACACAAAGCTTAAATAAAGAAATATAATAACCCAAGAATTTACCTACCATCTATCTAACAGAAGTATAGGAGGACCTGAGTTGACCCAAGAGAATAAAACATCAGCTGCTATTTGGTTAGAAATTAAATGACAGTTGAAGTAGACAGTGCAATATCCAACAAGAACCTCACAATTATTTTATAGAGCACCTCGCGAAAATTCTTGCATCTTTTCTCAATAATCAGTAATCCACAAATTGCTTGCATCTTTTCTTCCAAACAAAAAAAAAAAAGATCGCTTCTCATTGTTCTTAAGAAACCGCAGGAATTCTTGGTAGCCAGTTACAAGAGCACTGAAATTTAATTGGTTAACCAAAAAATGAGAGAAAAGAGAATATTTCAGATAACAAAAAACGGGTCAAGACTCATGAATACAAGATGTACCTACTATCCGGGATCGAGAACGAAACCGTAAAATCCAAAAAAGACAGTTTCAACAAAGTGACTCCAACTTTAACCAAAGGAGAGTCCTTTTCACTTTCTACAAAAGGAGATAGGCAAACTGTTGAAATCGACAGCTCAAGTTCTTTGATCCTCCATGGTTTTGCTAATAGACCTAGATCCCAGGTATAGATCCTAGGTATTTTTCACTTCTTACATGATAGAAAGTATCATTCTCCATCTCTCCCATGTTTGTTTCAGTGCACAATTCTCTGATACATTTAACACGAAAATGGAAGAAAACAGCATGATCATGATGGTAAGGATGAACATCCAGTTCATCGAAGACCTGCAGCTCATTATTCTCGCTAGTCCAAAAAAATTTGTCCTTAGCATCCAGTATTATTACCTCGATAACAGAGCACACCCTTCACATTCTATAGCTAGTAATCATATTCGTCCCTCCATTCCAAATTATAAGACATTTGACCCCAAGTTTGACCATTCGTCTTATTCAAAAAATTTATGCAAACATAATCAAATTTAAGTCATTTTAAAGAACTTTTATTAATAAAGCAAGCCACAACAAAAGAAGTGGTATTTTGTATAAATTTTTGAATAAGATGATTATGTTTGCACAAATTTTTTGAATAAGACGAGTAGTCAAACTTGGGATCTAAAAAGTCAAACATTCTATAATTTGGAATGAAGGGAGTATTTAGTAAATATCCAATTATTCAGTGTACATTCCGGGATACCTTTTTCTTATTATGAATTGAATTGGTAGAGAGCTGTAGCTGAGAGCAGAGCACTAGATTCTACATTTTAACCTGGATATTCCCTGTCCCGCTATATAAGAACAAGTCAACAAAAATTGACGTGATGTTAGAATCTCAATGCATGAATAGAACAAAAAACCATCTAAAAAACCAGAACACATCCAGCTCACCCAAAAAGTAGTTACTATTCATGCCGAGCTGGAGGCGACGGGGCCAGGCATGGGACCGAGCGACACATCCGCCAGTCTTCCGTCACCGGGGCAGCACTGTTACCCACGGTATCACTTATAATGCAAAAACATTGGACAAAACATAGTGGATACAAATATAAAATCAAGATAGTCTAAGTCATATTTTGGCAAAGAAAGTACGGGTAAAAAAATGATGAAAATAATTGATACCTAACGTGACAAGTATTGTGAACTCAAACATCCAAGTATATCAACTGAATATTCCTAACACCCTTCATGAATCGTATTGCCAAACAAAACACCGCATTAGTAACTATCTATGACGTGCAAGCATCAAGGCACCAGCAACTTCTACAAACAAATTAAAAAAATCCATATAAACAAGACGTATTTACATTGTCAAACAACTGGATGTTTTTACCTCATCAAAAACAGTAAAAGCTCATAAAAAATCCATACAAACAACTCGATGTTTTTTACCTCATCAAAAACAGTACAAGCTCTAAGAGGAGCTGGAAAAAGTTACCTGACTCTGTTCTGAGATTCAGTCTGTTCATTAATTTCATCCATAGTCTTGTTGACATCATCAATATTATTTCTGCAGAGCATGGTAAATTATCATTTTGTAGTCTTGGTTGCACACATTAGAACTCCACAAGTAAATAGAAACGCACCACTGGACATGTGCATGTCTTCTAAAGAACAAGTGAAGACGTTGCTAATGGCATCTCCTAAAGAACAAGGACATTTGCATCAAGATTTACTATAATAAGAAAAGTATATATTTGCATAAACTGCACGAGTCTGAAGAATGGAAGAGTAATTAGGATGGGGAATGGAGTTCAGTTACGGAGTTACCTGAAAATCTCGAATGCTGTCCATACTGCAGATGCATGGCTTGCAGTGCCAACTACTTGGGATCGATCACAGCATCATTAGATGATTTTGTAAGTATATATATACTAATAAAAAAAACATCTATCAGTATAGATGGGGTTCGGTTACCTGAAAATCCAAAATGCCCTTTATAGTGTCAAATTCAAAAATGACCATGTCTTCCTCGTAGATGGCTTGCAGTGCCAGCTGCTTGGGATCGATCACAGCATACCATCAGATGATTTTTTAAGTATACTAATTAAAAAAAAATCTGCTAGTATGGGAATAATGAAATATACATCAATTTAATTTTTAATGTAACTGAACTTGCATTGCACTACTACTATAGGGCACAACCGACAATTCACGATTCAAGTAGTCCTAAGAGTGGCGATCCCATGGAGAAGAATTGTAGGTTTTAATGATGATGAACTGAAACCAATCTCTACTACAAAGCTAGCGAGTCATAGATCGTCTCGCCTTCTCATATCTGGCTATTGAACTAAGAAGTCGGCATCAGCAGTTCAACACGAACAGCGGCAGCCAAGGCCTCCAGCCAGGCCCCGGCCTCTTTTCTGTGCTGGTGGTTGGGGTGGGAGTCTCAAGGGGAAGAGAAGCGCAGATGCAAGGAGTTGGGGGCAGGCTGGGGCCAACGTGGCCGGCACGGCGGGCGTTGGACGCATGCAAATTGTCCCACAGGCTGCACGGACTGAGAGATGCATCCGTCCTTCCGTGCCGAAAGGGCGGCATGACTCGCTCCCTAGAACGGACGGGCGAAGGGCAGCATTGCTGGCGAGCAGGGCCTGCGGCTTCCGCCAGGCGGGATCGGGCTCGACGCCCTCCAGCTTTCGCGCGGCCGGAGACGCCGCCGAGATGGAAGGATGGCTCGAGTAGCGCCGCCCCGACTGAAGTAGCGCCCGCCGCCGCTAACCCTAGCGTGTGCATCTCTTCGCGAAGTGCAGAGGCTGTCACTGGAATAGACGGGGGGGTGTTCGTGAAGGCGGCTTTTTTTTCATCAGAAATAAAACAGAGAAAAACAAAGGTAGGTGGGAATCGAACCGAGAGCGGGGGGTGTCGACGAGGAGCTGGTACCGCGGGTGGCGATGGGTGCGTTGAAGCCTCAACGCGTTGAAGCCTTCCGAGCGTGACCCTACGATTGTTGTGAAGTCTACTCAGGTTAGATCTAGATCGTTGGATTGTTGAGTGAGGATTTTTCTGGGTGCACAGTTTGGTGTGGATAGAAGAAACATCGTCTCTGTGGGGGACAATTTACTGTGTGGACGGAGTATAATTTAAGTATTCCATTATAGAAGAGATGAAGCAGAGCTGTGCCAAATCAACAAACCGAGCTTATATAACTATGTACAAAGATGAAAATCAATGCCTCGGGAAGTGACAGGTAGGCAGGTACCACGTGGTACGTACAGGTATGAAACACTTGTAAATACTGAACTTGCTAATAGTTCTAGCAACTCGAAAAGTTACAACTCAGAAGTGCAGAGTGCAGAGGAGCTTAACCTCATCCAATGCAAGAACCACAATAATGAAAAATTAAGCGAGATCGTCATATCAAGCATCACAAAAAGAGGGAGTAGCATAAAGTACTCTCTATAGTACAAGGTATGTATACGCTTCTATAGTTCTATATCGGTACAATATATACTCTTCCTTTTTCTTGTCCGTTCTAGCTAGTATCAGAAGTAAGTACGTTGTGTAAATACTTCAGAAATCAGAATGCATCAGTAATCGGTTTCGTCTCCCACAAATCGTCCACACCAGTGGCCCAAAAGCTGGCAGTGAAGTGTGACGACAAGAACTGCATCGTCAGAGCGTCCAGACCGACCGTTTCACCGTGGCCGCCGACGACCAAGCTCAGCTCGGAGCAGTAGGGGTAGCTCGTCTGCTGGTTCTGCGTGTACCACCAGTCCCCGGCCGCCGCCGTGGAGCTGTCCTGGTCCTGGCTCGTCAGCGCCGCCGCCGCCGACGCGCCGCCCTCGGTCGTCGTCGCAGCAGCGGCCACGGTGGCTTTCTGGCAGTAGTACGGTTGCTGACGATCGGGGTCGGGCTTGGTGCTGCACCAGTAGTCCCCGGCGGCGCCGGAGCTGGCGCCGGAGCTGACGGTCGTCGTCGACGGCTCCTGCTGGTGCTGGTGCTGCGCCGGCGTCTTGGTTGCCTGCAGCTTCTTGTTCTGGATCCTGGTCCTCCAGTAGTTCTTGATCTCGTTGTCGGTCCGGCCGGGGAGGTGCTTGGCGATCTTGGACCACTTGTTCCCCCACCTCTCGTGGAGCTCCCGGATCACCGAGTCCTCCCCCTCCGTGATGCTGCCGCGCCGCACCCCCGGCCTCAGGTAGTTGAGCCACCGCAGCCTGCAGCTCTTGCCGTTCCGGTTCAGGCCTGTCGAATTAAACCACAAATTATTCATCTCAGCTGCCGCCCATTTTTTGCAAATAAAAGCTTCAAATCATTATGCTCATGGATAATGGAATTACCAGCTGCGCGCGCGAGGTTGTCCCAGGAGCCCTCGCCGTGCTGGGAGATGTAGCTGACGAGGACGAGGTCCTCCTCCAGCGTCCACGGCCCCTTGCGCACCGCCGGCTCGTCGTCGCTGCCGCGGCCGCCGCACGACCTGCTGCTGCTGGCCACCCTCGTAGTCGTCGTAGTCATCTAGTAGCTAGCTAGTAGCTCCTCGATCGATCGTTTTCTTTTGAGCGTGGATTTTGTGATGTCGATCGAATCGAACAACCCCGCGACTGCTGCGATGATTGGTGGCTTGCAGGTGGATCGTTCGGCGCCGGTGGTTATATATAGGCGCGCGGCGGCCGGTGTAGCGGATCAGTACGCGTATAGTACAAGTGTTGACGTGTTGTCACGCACATGCTCTTGTTTGAGCCACTCTTTTGCGGCTGCGGCTGCGGCCTGCACCACGGAGCCTTTGCCTCGATTGGGAAAGGGGAAAGGCGGCTTTCGTTTTGAGGCGCTTCCATCTGCGGAAAGCGCGCGTACAAGTTGAGTCTGTTTTGGTTCTTCGGTTGTCAATGCGTGCTATGAATGAAATAAAAAAAACTAGAAAACAATTAACAACATATAAAATTTTGTCATATCGTATATGTACACGTATGATCTACTCACAATCAAATTGGTGAGAATCGTACTGATCATGACAACAGTTAAACAAATCATGGAGCAGCAGCGTACCTAGCGGCACTAAAGCCTTTCCCGACTTCTCACTAGCTAGGCAACATATAGGCAACATAGCAGTTGTTGATGTAGTCATATCGCTCGATGTAGTGCAGAAAAGTCGGACTTAAGGACAATAGGAACAACACAACCTATTAATCGAAAAAACAGTTGCTGATATAGTCATCCCGCTCAATGCACTATAAAAAGATCGGACCCAAAGACAATAGGAACAACGACGCTGATAGATATAGCGGCTGTTGTTGTAGTTATCCCGCTCGATGCAGTGCAGCAAGGTTGGACTCGAAGACTAGGAATAGCAGAAACAACGCTCATGTCACGCGTCGCCATGACATGGCACGACATGCGCACGCGTGTGCCGCATCCTTCACGCACATGTAAGTTAAGTCAATATTTAGTCGAAATCCAATATAGAACTAAATCTGTATTCACTTAGCATTTGATATGAGCCTTAAAATTTATTTTGATTTAATTGAAATAAAAATAGGGCAAGCCCAAATTAAATCCAACAAACTATTTGGTTGAAACAACTATAAAACATATCCGCTTCTTTTATCTCCCTTAAAACAATTGTATATTTTTTGATCTATTTAGAAAAGCTTAAAACTAAAAGCTAAAACTAGAGTCTAAGCCTTTCACAACATGGTGATGCCAAAAGAAAGAAATTTGAACCCCACCTATAAAAAATAGAAACCGTTCTCTCAATGCCACAATGAGAAGCATCACTTTCGGCCCCACCACACACTGATGTTTCCTTCTCTCGTGCATGTCACTTCTCTCCTCTATCCAAACAATTATTGTTTACTGAATTGGAAGTGAATCCTCAACTTCGCCGCTCTCTGTTTCCTAGCTTATGGCACCAGTATAGTAGCAGCGGGGAAAGATGCTCTAATCTTCTCCCACCATTTCTAGCTCACTTCACAACACATTGAAGGTGGCCTAAGGTGGTGCAAAAAGTATAGGGTATTTGAGACTGCTCCGCTTCATGTTTTTTATTATGCTCTATGTTTTTAGTTGAAAAAAAGGTGGAGTTGTGAGAGCATCTAAAGAGGTACTATACAAACTTCTAGTTTTTTATGGAGTTGCTCCATGGTGGAGTTTATGGAGTAGTCCTAAATACCTCCATATACTACAAAAAAATACTTTCTCCATCCTAAATTATAAGTTATTTTAAAAATCTTAGAGAGTCAAAAAATCTTAACTTTAACCAAAATTATAGAGAATTACAAAGATTTATGACATCAAAAAGATAAATTATAAACATATAATTAATAAATAAGCTAATAATACTTATTTGGTATCCTAAATGCTATTATTTTGTTATATAAATTTAGTCAAACTTGAGATGTTTTGTCTTTCTAATATTCTTAGAATGACTTACAATTTAGGATGGAGGGAGTAGTTGTCTTTGAAAAACAACTTCAGATTCCACCTATTTTGATTGGTGTTTTGCTTCTCAGAGCATCTCCATTAGCTCACCAATATTTTATCCCCAACAGAGTGATATTGGTGATCATCAATACTGTTTTCTAGGCTATTGGAGGAGGTGCTCCAACAGATCACCAATAATCTTTCCCCCATATATATATATATATCCATATATATATATATATATATATATATATATATATATATATAGTATATATATATATGGTGGTCGGAAGAGGTGATAGTCATGCATCTTTGTGGAAGATGGTCAAGTTAGTGGTGGACTCCAGCTATTGGGGAGATGCAACTCCTTTATATGAGGGGAGATGAAGGATATATTGGTGATCACCAATAAAAGAGAACTATATAGGAGAGCTGTTAGAGGAATAAAATTGACTCATCTCCCCAATATAACAAGTTTATGAGGACGAGGGGATGAGAAAGGAGAGCTGTTGGAGATGCTCAGCATAAGAACTTTCTAGAAGTTGAATGAAACATAGTTTTTTTACTCACACTGTCATGTAATGCATTTCAAAAAAATTAAGACAACTAAATAAATCCTTAAATTGACACATGTACCCAAAGATTAAACACAATTAAGATGTTTTTGTTAAATTATACTGGTTTCTTTTTTAACAAAATTTTGCCAATCTGAGTATAGACACATAGTGTACTACATTTCAAGGAGCTAGGTAATAAATCAAACTGCAGAGCTTGAACTGCCACTGTGGTAGATAGCTATCACCTGTGAATTATCCAATTCAATCCTCCCAAAAAGGGTTAGCCAATTCAAGTTCTTTATTATGACGAAACGAGATGTGAGAGTGATCTCAATACAAATGAAGTAATAAATATAAGCGTGCAACGTTGAGACCGCCATTAGTCAATCAGTGCAAGCCAATTACCATTTTCTCTGTGACGTCTACATTTTTGTTCTCGGGACCTTTGTTCTCTCCTCTAACTAACCACTACCAAAATGGTAGAATTCTCCTAGTGTTCATCAGCCATTTTCAACTCTCTCTCTCTCTATCCCTTCTCTTTTTACGAGTGGATCATCTTCTCGCACCTCAGGCGCATGTTACTTCTGTAAGCACATCTGACAATAGTAAACTATCTATTTGTTTTGTATATATTATATGTAAATCTAGAACTACTAGTGAGGCTACCGCGTTGGGTAAGGCTTGAAGAGCCCAGCTGTACGTAAGCCATCTTAGCTCGTGCATGCAAAAGCACACCCGTGATCGTATATTCAATTCGTAACGAGCGAGCAGCGTAGGCTCTCGATCGCTTTCGGTGCGCGACGAGCCGACGACTCATGTCTGCTCCCCATGATCACCACGTGCATAGCGCCCTATCCATATATACAAACCCGTAGGCATAGCGCTGTCAGCCTCGCACATCACATCGCTCGATCCATCACACGTTGGTGGCTGGAATGATAGCCACTGTGCATGTTACTAGCGGTGCGCGGTCGCCTCGTGCGATTGCGCATGCCTGAAACGGTAGTGTGATCTGTGATGCCGCCTAGCCCCAGCCCCCAGCCCTAGCCTACCCTCGGAGCTGGTTAGGCCACCTGCCCGATCCGGCCGATTTCCGGAGAGGAGTTCCAAAGCTCCGGGCGGATGCGGATCGACCAGCATATGGACGGGATAAATGCCGAGTCAGACACGAGCGTTTTATGGGAGTTCAATTAAATTAGATGGCCACGATGGAACCACTACTGTGCAGGGTTCATGACCACCGAATCTAAACCAGTTTTACCCTTTGACAAGTAAAAATAAACATATAGTGACGATAAGCTTCAACATGTCTGATTTCAGCGTCGACGAAATCAGACATGCTGGTGAGCTGCTTTCGTCTGAGGCGCTGCCATTCCCGGAAGCACGCACGCGCGTACAAACTCGTACAAAAGTCTACCAGCTCGGAAAGGAAGCTACTAATTAATCGATCAAGGTGAATACGTATTTCCCCTTCTCGCGCAGCTCACCAGCGAAAGAAGAACGAACACGTACTCAACACTAGCTGGAATCTCATCGACCGTGCAGGTACGGTGCAGCAAGCACATCAGTGATCACTCATCACATCCGAGCGTCCTGCGCCGTAGGCTCTCGCTTTCGGCGCCCGCCGACGGATCGTCGTCGGCGCGACGACACGATCGAGTCGGTTTCCATCACGTGCACGAAGCTGGAGCATACACGTGTAGCCCCTTGCATCGCTTGTTGATCAAGTCGATCGCAGCATCCAACTCTTGCCTCGTGCCATGGCTTCCTGCTGAAAATGGAAGTGATTCCACCTCGCCTTCGCCTACTCATGGAACTGTGGTAATGATCGATCGCCGAGAGTACTGATTGTGACCTGAAGAAGAACGTGGCTGCCTGGCTGCTGGTCCCCTGTATGCTATAGAGGCGTAGTGCACGTTTTCTTGGTGGAAGAGAGCCAATTAACGTTTTGCACAGAGGGGGTGCAGGCTACTCCTAGTACTGTAATAGTGCGTAGGATCAAGCTACGGTAACGTTGTGTAAGAGTAGAGTAGGTGTTTAAGAGTTTTCTTGACCTATGAGAGATGATCTTTAAATCGGAGACCCGATGACTGTCTATAGCCTTCGTGGATCGAGTGCGACTACAAGGAGCTATACGGTTGAACTGAACATGGAGAACTGGTGTCCTTATTGGGCTGTATATTAGTAGAGTAACCCAATAAAATGAAATGGAAAAGGTTTACTTTGGCTCTCTCAACTTTCACGAAAGCCTACTTTAGGTCTCTTAACTCTAAAATCGGACAAAATACATCCATCAACTTTCAAAACTGATCATATTGCGTCCCTGGGCAGTTTTGAACAACGGTTTTGCTATAGTAATGGTGGCTTTGCTACTATCACGATGGTTTTGTCTTTTTAAAAAAAATCATAAAATAAAAAATCTAATTTTGTTGGACTCTATATGAGTAGATCTACAAATAGACATATAATATGGTATGTTTTAGTATAAAATTTTTGTTGTGAATATTTTGTCTTTTTCTTTTTTATTTATTTTGGCTAAATCTTTAAAAAATCATATAAAATCAATGTAAAATCATAAAATGGAAAATCTAATTTTGTTGGACTTCACATGAGTAGATCTATATAGTAAACATATACTATGGTATGTTTTAGTATAATATTTTAATGTAGCTTTAGATCTATACTTTTCTGTAATTAATTGATATAATTCATAGCTATAGCTTCTATAGTTATTTTGTTGGCTAAAGCATACCATATTATCTATTCACTGTGTAGATCTATTCATATCGAATCTAGCAATGTTGGATTTTCCATTTTATGATTTTTTGTGATTTACTATGATTTTTAACAATTCAGCCAAAATAAATAAAGAAGAAAAAACAAAGCATTCAAGCAAAAACTTTGTATTAAAGCATACCATAGTATATGTTCACTATATAGATCTACTCATATGGAGTCTAACAAAATTAGATTTTGTATTTTATCATTTTCAATGATTTAGTATGATTTTTCAAAGATCCAACCGAAATCATTAAAAAATAAAGACAAAACATTCATAGCAAAAACTTTGTACTAAAACATAACATATTATATATTCACCTATAGATCTACTTGTATGGAGTCCAATAAAATTATATTTTGATTTTATGATTTTTTATGAGTTACTATTGTTTTTCAAAGATTTAGCTGTAATAAATAAAAAAGAAAAAAAAAAGCCTAGCAAACCCACCGTTACTATAGTAAAACCATTGTCCAAAACTGTTCAGGGACGTATACGGTTTTAAAAGTTAAAAAATGTGTTTTATCTAATTTTAAAGTTAAAAGACCTAAAGTAGATTTTTTTCTGAAAATCGAGGGATCTAATGTGGATTTTTTTTTAATGAAATTGACCTCTGCGAGTATATAGTGGGCCTAGCCATGTATCTTATGGAACGAAGAGGAAAATCCATATCTTATTGGGCTCAAAATCTGCTGAGCCAACGAAACGAAAATGGACTTTCGGCCTGACGAAGAGGACGAACGACTGGGAATCTGGGACTGGGCCCCACTTACCCAGTCACACAGGGCGAGTCGATGGCCGTTCGATGACGATTCAGAGGTCAATTTTCCCTTGGACGTCACGGCGTCTTCGCGAGTCATACCTCTCACGGCGTCCTTGCGCGGGCGGCCACTCCTTGCCGGACGTCAAAAAATCGAAGCCCAAGGGAGACGGCGCCGCTCGCCCGCTCCCATGGCAGCTGGCCTCTGCCCGCGCCTCCGCGCCTTCGTGGCCTCCTCTCGCCCGCTCTTGGCCCCGCGCTCCGGAGCGCTGCCCCTGCTCCTGTCCCTGCGCCGCGCCGGCCCGGCCATGCCCCTCGCCGCCCGCGCACGCCGCGGCTTAGGCTCCTCCACCGCCGCCGCCCCGCTCGCCGAAGACTTCGCCACGGGTTAGCCGCCGCCTCCTCCATCTTCTCCTCACCTCAAGCCCTCAGGCTACTAGACAACTTTGCGTTCGCTCTCTCTAGGCCTGTTACTTCGCTGATGTTCGCATTCCTCTCACTTATTACTTCGCTGATGTTCTGTTCACGGTGTGTAGCGTCTGACCTCCGGTTCGAATCGCCACTCGAGGTAGTCAAATACCCGGACCCCATCCTGCGCGCGCCCAACAAGCGCATCAACACGTTCGATGCCAACCTCCGCGCCCTGGCCGATGAGATGTTCGACGTTATGTACAAGTGAGTGCGGATTCTGAGCCTTAACCCACTTCTGTTTTTACGCTTAAGATGTGTTGCGCCAATTCGATTTTCTGCTGTTTCAGAGAAGTATGAGTGTCATGCTTTCATTGGATGCATGCCAAAGTTTACTCAGTCAGTGCTTAATTTCACTGAACTCCCTTATGACTACTCCCTCCGACAAATTGAGATGCGTGCCACAAGTTTGACTCAATTTATAGAAAATACGAGCAATATTTATATCTCCAAATAATTTTGTTAAAAAACTAGATCAAATTTTCGATGATACTAATTATGATACTAATCGATGATATTTAATATTTATAAAATTGCGGCATTTGTTGACATTTTGAAATTGAGGGTAAGAAATGCAAATTGTCTTTAAATTGATAAGAACTTGATTTAATGAAAAGCTGATTGTATAGGGCGTATTTCATACATGGGCAAAACATCCAATAACAGGGCTGCCTGTGGTGATCTGAGATGTAATTATGCCAGACTTATAAGCTGTACCGGTTCAGTTAAATAGTTGGTTTTTGTACAGGACCGATGGCATTGGTCTCTCAGCACCACAAGTTGGAGTCAATGTGCAGCTTATGGTATTCAACCCTGCTGGGGTCAAGGGGGAAGGAGAGGAGATTGTTCTTGTCAACCCAGTGGTATACAAGTCCGCGAAACGATCGGTTGTGTTTGACGAAGGGTGCTTATCGTTTCCTGGAATATATGGCAATGTGATGGTAAGAATAGTTGCCATACCAATTCTTTTATACCTTGTAGGTCTTAACTGTCCTTTATCTGACCTTAGTGTGATGCTTACTATAATAATATTTTGTGTAATTTGTGTCTCATTTGTGATTTATTTTGGCACATGTTACATGGTTTTGACATGCTAACTTAGTATGTGATTTTGGAAATTTGTATTCCAAATGTCAGCCTCCATATGTATGCCAACCGAAAGGTGCACAATTGATAAACAAAGCTAACTTTATGTCCATTGTGCTCTTGCAGAGACCAGAAAGTGTGAAAATTGAAGCTCAAGATGTTACAGGGGCAAAGATCAAAGTAAAATTATCTGGTCTACCTGCAAGAGTTTTCCAGCATGAGTTTGATCATTTGCTGGTATGTGTTCAACCATTATCTGAACGAATTGTCAGGTCCATGCACATAGGTTTTCCAGCAACTCTTTGAGTTAGGGTATCTTTTCGTCTCTAGCATATGCAATAGTCCACAACGAATTAATGATTCATGATTTGTTGATTGTCATGATGGAGGGATTGGTTCTGTTTAAATCAAACTCAATGGACTTTTATTTGACCCCAAATGGAACTATGGAAGTACACTTAACATCATAATGAATCTACTCATCTTTTTAATAAATACATCCATGTAATATTTATATATGCTCATTTTCATTTGCTGTCACATAATTCCTCTGGATGCAAATTTAAATCATCCTAGAGTTCTTTCCTGTCAGGTACTTACAGATTTAACCATCATTACACAAAAGAACCCTAGATGGGCATGCAAAACTGGTATTACTGCAATTTATTTTTTCTGTTGCTTTTAATATCTAATGTGATAGAAGTTAGTGGTTTAAGTTGTAACTTGCATGCAAGTGCCGACACTGTAGTTGCAGACTAACAAAATAAGGGAATATGTCATCAAGCTATGCATATTTGACCGGTGGCTCATCACCATGATTTTTAATAATTGTTTGGGATTTGCAGGGGATTCTTTTCGTTGATAGAATGACAATGGATGTTCTTGAAACCGTACGTGAGCAACTGAAGGTTAGCAGTGCTTTTGAGAGCGTTTAAGTTGATTTTTTTTGTATTTTGTATTAGCTGTTATGGTTGTGGGTTCTAATTTACATTTTTAGCAAATATCATTCCCCTGGCTATAAATACATGATTTTGAACCTTCAACTTTAATACTCAGGAGATTCCTAGTCTGCATGTATACCTCATCCATTTCAAAATGATGCCACCTTAAGTTGCCTTTCATATAACCATAAATTAATATCTATTTTATAATTTTTGGTATATTAGCTCATAGCTCTTTCCTTATTACTTTCTTTTTTAAAAAAAAGAACCTAGAGAAAAAATACGAGGAAAGAACAGGACTAGCGAGTCCTGAAACTGTTGAGAACTACGAGGGTGCAAAAGATGTCTTTAGTTTTTCAAGATGATGGCTGTAGCAGGTTTGTTTCATCTCAATACCTTTCTAATTTTCTGACTTCTCGTGCTCTGTTTAGTGATTCTAAGAAAATTTTGTTTTCTGTTTTATGGACAGACTCGGGAAACTTTGCAAATACTGGAAGACATTGTCTAGCTGATCATTAGACTGAAAAGTTTCTGGGACAGCTGGTTATACCAGTACCACACACAATACTTTAGTTGCGGTGTTGGCAGTTTTGCTATGTCTAATTTCTTGCAATTTCAATGGAACTAGAGACAACAAATTTATTAGTTACAAATGAGGTGTTATGTTTGATGCTTATGTCTATAATATATTCTCCTCATATTTGTGACTCTTAGGATATGGAGATATTGTACTGTCTATTTTCTCCATTTTAAAAAATATAATGAGTTCTTTCTCTCAAATTTCTTAATAAATGTATCGCAGAGACATGCAAAATTTCTAACAGTGAGAAAATTCTGTAGCTTGCCTAACAGCCGATGCATCATGTATCAGCAACAGGATTAGTTAGGCTGCATCTTTTACTGGGGGCGTACCTACGGTAAATCACCCCTCCCCCTCCCTGGGATCGACATATAAAGATTTGTCATCTGTTTGATTAATGGGATGCAAACAGCGGGTGATGTCCTTTGTGAAACTGGCATAGCTAGTATCCCAGAATCATATTTAATGGATGTGGTTTATTTTCATGTTCCAGTTCATGGTCAGAACTTGCATTTTTGTACCTGATCAGTTACACTTTTGTACTTATGATATAATCTTCATATGCAACATCTATTTTGTTGGCTGGTTGACTGTTGGACAAGCATGCAGGGGCAGTATGGACTGCAGATAACATAGTCCATTAACAAATGGTCATCACCAGCTTCCCAAAACTTTTGAATTATGGCCATCAATGTTTAAGGTATATAGAACCATGGTTTTTGAGGCATTGCGGTGTCCTGTGGCGCTGGGGGTACGCCTGGACGCCTAGGCGATGCTTAGGCGATGTGGTGTAACTAAAACCCTGTGGCATCCTGCAGCGCCTGGGGTACGCCTCATCGCCTAGGCAATGACAAGGCGACACCTCAAAAACAATGTATAGAACTTCCACGTAACAATTGTGACCTTAGATTAATCAATAGGAACGCTTCCCATGGCACTAGGCGATTATCTAAGTTTTAAATATTGATTGATGGATTAGAGCTCCAAGAATTTTGGCAACCAGTGCTAGTGGAGACAATAATATGTAATTATGTATGGTAGAAGGAAAATTCTCCACTTATTCATATTTTTTCTTGATAATAGACAACTAGAGGCACATATGATATACCATGTTTAGTTGAAAAAAATTAAGAAAGGCAAAGATATATGCTATGTTTTATCTTTTGTTTAAATGGTATAATATCTTTCACAAACCTAAATCCTGCTTTCAGTTTCATTTTTCCTCATTATGTGTCAACGAATGTTGAAGTTAGTAACCCATTGCAGGACCTTACATATTTACTATTTTTACACTGCTTTGTTTTATTATTTGTCTGAAGTTCTAGAAAACAAAGCAAAGAATATGTATGCATATGCATGTTGTCTACATCGGAATTAATTTCTAAATACCGTGTTCTTTTGATTAGTTATTTCCTCTTTCTGCATATTTGTAGAACATTTTTGTCGCCATTTTTCATAATTATTATTTCAGCTAAACTCATCAATATCCCCTTTGCTAAATGTTATCTCTAAGGTATATCATATTTGCGCAGTGCAATATGGCATTTGTTAACTAGAAACCGGCTGTATTATGCTTACTCATTTTTCTAGCCATTGTCGAGTTTTTTTGAGCAATCATTGCTTTTCTTATTTGATCCAAGAGATTTTTCTGGTTGGTAAACTATTGCTTTTTATATATCCGTATCAAATTTTAATTGTTAATCTCATTCTTCAGGATTAGGTATTCTAGATTGTATGGCAGCGGGTTACTGTTGTTTATCAATTATCTTTGGGCCCTTTGCCGTATCCCTGTTTGCACTTATTTAAACAAACAATCTTTGTCATCATGTTTACTCATTTTTGGAGAACTCAAGTACATACTCTTTGCTGTATGACCATTTTGGATGAATATATTTATGTTTACTTTGATGAAAAGGTTAAAAATGTTATAATAAGATGACCTCAAAATAACTGTATATGTGCACATCAACAAGCAATGGTGCAAATGGGGTCGCATGTATCACAACGACCACTCATGGATAAGCACCAATCAACAGAGAAAGGCACTTTCAGTATTTCAACATATGTCGTTATATGACTGTAAGTTATTGCCGGCAGGTTTTCCAATCTGCAAGCAAGCTATGGGAGGGACGGTTGGAGTGTAGAGCTCCCCAAAAGCTTGCCAGCAGAATGGGTTATTCAGGTGGTAGTGAGGTACTTGCACTGGTCTGAGTTGCACACCGGTAAGAGAGATTCCTGAACAAGGTAAGCTGTCACTGCATGCAAAATGGACAGGCTTGATTGTAAATGTTCCTCTGATATTCTCATATTGAACCCCTGATACTGCCACTGCTGATGTTTGATTTCTGCAAGTGCTTCTGTCACAATAAAACTGATCTATGATAATGGGTGTTTGAACCTCTGAGACTTGTATATTTGAGAACCTTATGTCTTGAACCAATCCTACACCACCCTGCATGAAATGAGAGTTCACTTTGTTTAGCTCAGTAGGAATTGTTGTTTTTGCTGGTATCATCATTTTTCTTCTTGGAACTTTCCGCGGTTATTGCTTGTATAGATATCAAATGATGACATATACACATTCTTTCCTTTTTCAGTTTTTTTTTTCCTTTTTTGACGTTATTATGTACTAATGTCTGATGTCGAATTAGAATTTTGTTTTGTACTTATGTTCTCAAGCTTACCTGCCAGGTCTTGATTCTGACACCATTCATGGTTCTGAACATGTTGACATCTCTTACTGTAACATTTGATACACATGCTTTTGTGTTGTCTCGGCCTAGTCCACCTATGCTGATTCCATGGCCTGGTCCACAATTCACGTTGTGTATATTTATGTTGCTGCATCCTGTCTGGATGGAGATGCAATCGTCACCTGCATCGAATAGGACAAAAGGTTGTTATGCTGCTTTACAACAGTTTTCCAGTGTACTCTTAACTCTGAAACATGTCCTATGACGTGCAGAGTATACAGACGTAACAGAACTGAGATGCAGGCTTGGTTGACCCTAGGTAATTCTTTGTAAATTTTTTTTGTAGATAATGTCTTATGTATTTAGTGTTCTTGAAGGAAATGTGTCTTGCTGTAAAGCTTTGCAAAACAAAACTTTTGAGTTTCATGAATATAACCTAGATGCCTCTTGAATTGAGATATACAAGGATTAACGAATTACCACAAGCCAGGTTTGTATGATGAATGCTGACATCTTTGGAGTTCTGCAGGTGTATTCCATCAGTGTTGAGACTGTTCTCAGGGGAGGATATAGTCACGTCATGGACCATCACTCCTTGACAGTTGTCAAACTTAAGATGGCACTGTGAGCTGTTGACAATAGTGATACCAGCTACTACAACGTTGAAACTACCATAAAACCTCAATGCCTGCATCAGGTATGAAATCAGAGTTGTCATTACTTCATTGCAGTATGATATGATTTTTTTGAACGCAAGTATGATATGATAATAGTGTGCATAAAGATAGCGATTCTTACTGTAGGTTTAATCTGTGGCATTCTTTCAAACTCCACATCGTACTGCAGGAAAGAATCCAAAGTAAGCACTTATGACCAACTTTTATTTTGAGTACTTAATAGAAAATTATAAACTTGGTGGCCAGTTCTTACCATGTCACCCTCATCCTCATCCTCTGGGTCTGAGTAGGTCCACCATTGTTGCCCTCTGCCATTTATAATGCCGTTCCCTTGGATAACAATTCCATTTAGTTTGGTGAACTCGAGCCACTGGAGCAAGCCAGAACCCCAGGATTTAGCACTGGTTGGAGCTAGGATTGTTCCTTCCAGCTGCAAAGTGAGTACAACATTAAACAACATTACTCAATGAACTTATTCTTCCATTGGTGTGCATATCAAATTAGATGAAATACAGTCCAGTCCACCTGTCCTACATTTTGTTGGTCAATTCAAGCTATGTTGAGAAAGCCCTTTTGAGTATCTTATCATTGGGTTGGGACTTATCATGTGGGATTAAGAGCATGATTACCTGAAATACAATATTCGGTTTGCAGTAGGGCCCAGAGAACGAGATTGGCCCAACAAGGAACTCTAGTTCTGGTGGTACGAGAACTGTAGATGCCCCTTGGTTGCAGGCAGCAGCCCACGCTCCTTCAAAAGCCTGTATGCAAATGCACGTACAACTATTAGCTCTAGACTAGATTTCTGAAAAGACAGTCCTCTAGAATCTAGTGTCACAAAATTAACTTGAGAAGTCGGTAAAAACACACTAGTCCAGATCCCTAAGCAGGGTAGTCAGCTGTTGCACTGTCTTATTTCATCTTAGTCGTTGTGCCAAAACAAGAACGAGTTTATGACCACACACACGCACACACAAAAGAAAAAAACGATATTATTTTACTCGAAATATAAAAAATTCTATATGATTGATAGAGCTTTCAGAAAATGAGACAGTGCATATTGGAAAACATTGTTCAGTATGGCTTATTTTCTTGGTAGCCTGGTACAAAATTTCCATGAGCTTTATTTTTTTTTTTTTTTGCTTTGAAATAAAAACAAAAAAATTGTACTATTGGTTCATGCAGTATGCTCTTGCTAAAGAAAGAAAATTGTGCTCTGTTAATGCCATAGAAAGAGTTCGCTATTCTCTTATCTGAAAAGCCTGAGAATCCCAAGATTACAATTTTTTTTTTGTTTTCTTTGTACACAGAAACGTCATGTATGAGCATGGAAAAGGTTCTGCATTTGTGTATCCTGTCTTGCTTGGTGTACTTTGTTCTTAAAAAATAAAAAATAAAGTTGGCCAGCTAGATGTGTAAATGGATCTGTTATGCAGCAATATGCAACAATCATGTGAGAAGGAAAGAACAAGCCAAAGCAGGGAACAGATCGAAACACATGCAACATGCAAATAAGACTCCAGAAAAATATGGCGCCAGTGACAACTTTTCGGGCTCTTTACTGCAAATCACGTGAGACAGTGAGAGTAAAACTGTGTATGATCATAGGCACATTGAAATGCTCACCATCATGAGCTGTGGTGGTTCTGGCAAATGAATTCAGGCTAGCATTCATGCTAATTCAAATTTCTAAGCATTCCGGATAGAGAAAAATATGCATGACAAATTCGAATCTCAAGATGCCATTGGGAGGACAGGCCCCCTGGATGGAGGTGATCGACATCATTGAGTCCTCATGCAAGTCAGTAAAAATCAGTTTGAAACAGAGTATCTGAAGCACAAGCAAAGGAATTGCAATTTGAGATTGCTGAATGCATGATGCTTGACAATTTTATAACAGAATTTTTTTTTTTTTTTTTTTTTGAAACAGAGCATTTGCAGGGCAAAGCTATCGACCTTAGTATCATCTGCAACTCCGTCACCCTTGGCTCCAAAATCAACCACATTGAAGACTCCACCCTGCGAGGTTGCTGGAGGCGGCTGTGATGGCTGTTGATGACCCTTTCCACAGCTTGGAGCCGGCGGCTTGGGAGTGGAATGCCTACTGCCATTGGCAGGGTTTGGCCTCGGGATGTCAGGGGCATTCGGGCTTGGACCTGGGCTTGGTTGGTACGGATTCTGATTTCCTTTGCCAGCACCAGAGCTTGGTGTCGAGCTGGCCGGTGGCTTGGGACTTGGCCTGTTGCTGCCGTATTGCTGGCGGGAGCTATTCTTCTTTCCTTTGCCTTTCTTCAGCTGAGAGGAGCTCCTCGACGACCGCCAATGCTTGCCTCTTCTTGCCTCGCTGACTTCGATGGTGGAGGAAAGAGCAAGCAGGACAAGGAGAAGCAGGAGGCCGAGGCCTTTTGCTCTTAGCTTCATCCCTCTGTCCGTATCTATTGGCTGTGTGGAGAAGATTAGAGTGTGTAGAGAGCAGAGAGCAGAGAGCAGAGAGCGGGAGGCCTGTGATTGTGAGGAGGGAAAGAGAGAAAAGGGTTTAAATAGCAAACCCAAGAGCCGGCCATGCTCCCGTTTGTCAGGATTTTAGGTGAAAATGAAATGGAAAATGATTGGGATCTGTGGCCCCAACTCACGTGCACGCAACGCAAGTGAGACATGTGTATCAGTCTTACCATCTGCACAGTGAAGCTGTAGTGTGCCCTTTTTCTTCACCAACATAGTCATTTGTAGCGTTGTTTTAGTTCCTTTGTTGTGCTACTACTACACGAGGTTTTCTTTTCTGTAGGTGTGGGATTAGCCCCTCATGTTTTTAAGATCATTCCTGTTATTATAGCATTGATCCTTTTTTCCCAATAGTAGCTAAAGGTTAGGCGATATGGATTGATCTACGAACAATCAAGAATCTTTTTGGTTTGATTTTTTGCCAGAACAAAATAATTGTACACATTTACTTATCCACTGCAGCGTGCGGGAGGAGTATGCCTGAAGTCTGAACTTCTGGAGATTTGAGGCATCTGTAGAAAATTCATTGAGAGCCAGGCGACTACAACTTTCGAACGAGGAGCTCGTGGAGTTCACCAAGAGAACAGGAGGTAAACCCAATCAAATTACAACTACTAGTATCGAAATGGTGCGTGGCTGTTGCTCGTGGGTAATGTTGCGTCGACTTGGCATCCATTGGCATGTGCAGACGTGCCATGTTCTCCGTACTTTCTGGTCCCAAGATAGGTCATCCAGCGCTGCCTTTTCTTTTCAATTCTAGGGAGCATTACTGCGCTTCTGGCATCGTGCCATGGCTACGCTAGCAGCTACTGTACAGTGTGCAGCCATGCGTTTGTGGGCAGCTACTGCCCAGCTCACAATTTGGTCGCCGGAACCAAATAAAGGCAGAGGCATGTGGGCGACCGATTGTTCACCGCCCATGACTCCATGAGCCTGCCATGGCATGACCCAGGCAAACTCTCAGTTTATTTTGAGCTTTTATTAGGCGCTGTCATTGAAAAATGCACATGTGTGGCTGGGACTGGGAATGACATTACGTACTTCCTCTATCCCATGGACTTTATCGTTGGAAAACCGTACTCCTCTTCCAAACACGTTTCTCGGGCGACGTACTCTGTAGACGGAGGGAGTATTCATTACTCTTGGTACTGATGCAGCAGCCGGAGTAATGTGTGGCTACAAAGAAGTTGCGGAGCGTGGAATGCCCGTGCGTGGCCAGGAATGACCAGACGCACGACGGTGGCAGCGGCATGGGCGCATGCATGCAATGCATGCGTTGCCGTCAGTCCTGGCACCTCTGGCAGACAGTCATTTTGCCAAAGCCAGCAAGCGTCCACGCGCGGGGGCCGGGCGAGCCGTCGATGCTCTCGGGAGGGGAGGGCATCACGCATGTGTGCTCTCCCGGGTCACATGGCAACGGTCACGGGCGGAAGCGTCGTTCTTGTCCGCACCTCGGCCGGAGGACCCAACTGCCGCAACCGGAGTACCCCGCCGGGCCCCCACCCACACGCAGCGCAGCCACCTGCCGTCGACGCCGTCCGCTCTGCCTCTGCAAGTCTGCGTCCAATGACCCATCCATCCGCTTGCATCGCAATCGATGTCGATCCCCCAATCTCTCCGTGAGTGGCTCCGTCCGTCCACGGGACACGGGAGGCGCCCTGCCCGCCGGCCCATGCTGCGGTTGGCCATGCGCCCATGCCCTGCCCTGCCCTGCACGCCCGCCGTCGTCGCCGCCGCCCTCGGTTGTGGCTCCATCGGTCACGGCTCGGAACACGCGGCTGCTGCGCCGGAGATGGAGGACGGCTTCAGATTCTACTACCGCGACAGACTCCCAGGATCTACTACGGCGAAAGAAAGAGATCGGGAAATATATTTTGGATCGAACGAAGTTTTTTTTTTTTTTTACAGTGATGATTGTCGTCTGGATGCTGCTGGTACAGGTTCGGAATTGTATGTCTTGTGACGATAGGAGACAGGGACCAAATCAAGAGGCTCTGCCTCTGAACGAACCCAGCTCGCTGTTCCTCTTCTGTTCGTTCCACATGCCGAGGTAAGCACACCAGCGCAGCACAGGGCGCTGCAGAGCTCGCAGTCGCCGCAAGGCTGACGACACGTATACGTGCTGAGCCACGCTTCGCTTCTTCTTCGTCCTCCTCCTCCCGTCCTGCATGCATCCAACTATGGTACCGTAGTACAATTAGACATCTAAAATTGCATCGGAATTATTTACTTACTTACACAAAGAGGTCTTGGTTCACTATGGTACTGTAGCAAGTATACCTTCTTGCTCCATTAGTATACTGATATGCACTGTGTCCGACAATAAATTCTGCTTCACTCACGAGATACTTGCTGCATGTGGGATCCATGCAAGCTAGGTTTGACAATTATCACAACAGATTGGCATGTAGCAGCAGCATCTGATGCTCGGTGAAATTAAAGACACATCAACAAGTACACAACCGACAGGCCCCAAGCTAGATTAATTGAAGGCATGGCATGCAGATAGCAACATTTTGCTTCTATAGGCAGTAAACTGCAACTGGGACGTACTCTGCGATCCGGCTAACCAGCGATCGACCTGCATGATGAGTCGCTAGTACTACGTACGTACGTACACGTACGCACGCTTGTACGCTCTGTTGTTTCGGTAGCTGTCAAGGCTCACGAGCGCATCATGCTCGCCTCCAATTGGATCAATCTGACAGTAGTCGCGGGATATTACAAATACAACGGAGTAGGCAAAACATGCATGCAGATGCGGCTCCGTCGCTTGTGTCTGTCTGTCCGGCCGGCCGGGTAGATCGCTTGGGGCCCCAAATCTAGGTCGTAAAGTATGTGGTGGTTGAGGGCCTTGGGATATATGCATATGGTAAGCACCTTTAGGTGGCATGTGACTCTTAGTTATATGTGAATTAATTAATGCAGAGATCATAAGACGACACAGCACCTCGCCACTTTTTGTCCGTTTGCACACGCGTGTGTCGTCGTGTTCTGCTTCTTTGACAGCGCTGCAGCATGCAATTCTTGTTGGGCGCTAGGCAGGTGGTGCCTCGAACAACCTTTATTTGGTGTATATACCGTAGCTGGTATACCTTTTTTTTTGGCGACAAACTAGGTAATATATATACGCCTATATATACATTATCAAAGTTTTTCTATATATGACGGTTTAATTTAGCCATTTCTTTGTGAAGGCTTCTTTCATTGTAGCGCACTACTTATATACTCCAGAGGACATAGTATATCGGTTCAAATAAATAAAGTTTGATAGCAGGCACCTAGTTCTTGCTATTGCCATGCACGGAGTAACATATATATATAATGTCAAGTCAACCACCGCTACTCACTGATTAGCATACCCCAGCTATGCCCAGCAGACAATATAGAACACAACCGAGAAAGCTAAACGTCGTCCTCATGCACTAGCTAGTTCTTGGATGCATGACAATGATGATTTTCATGTGGACGCATAGCCGGCCGGCCACTGGCAAGCCAAAACCACCGCCCTCCTCCCAAGTCCCAGCCCCCCAAAACTAACAAAAGGCAAAAACACTACTGTGCTGCGCTGCGTAGCCTCGTAGGCGTTCCAGGCAACTTGGACCCACGGGGAAACGCTAGCGCTGGTGATTTATATTCCTTCCGTCCCTTTTTATTTGTACGTAGATTAGAAAAAGATATTTAAAAAATTTTGTTAAAAAACTAGATCCAAAGATCTTTCCGATGATATTAAAAAAATCGGATATTTATTATTTATTAAAATTACGCGCGCGTGGTGGTCTAGCGTGGAAAAAAAAGAAAAAAGGGCGCGCGCGTGGTGGTCTAGCGTGGAGCCTAGTCCACCTAGCTTAGCCGTTGTCCGGTTGCGCGCGCTCGTGAACCGGCAGGGGCAGAGGGACGCTCGTGAACTCGATCTCGATGCTTGCTGCTTCGCGTCAGCTTATTCATTCCCACGTGCCATGTACTGTACGTACGTCGTCCTGGCCTCCTGGCCCTAGATAGCTCGTCGGCGGCGGCGCCGCCGGCACATTGGTTTCGGCCGCCGGTATGCATGGCTGTACGCCGGCCGGAGCGGCGATGATGTCAGTATGTCACTAGTACCCTTTAATTTGTCATTAATGCAGATGCAGCCCAGTGATCGATCGATCCAGGTCCCTCCCTACTCATCAATCATCATCTTGGTTCTTGGAGCTTCCTTCCATATTCAGGGCCACGAAGGACATCAAGGCCCAGGTCCAGCAATGTGCGTTTCTCAGGTCCAGAATCAATTCGGTCCATGTAACAATAGCTGGATCCTTATATATGAGTAAATTGCATCCACCATACAACAACTTAAAATATGAGTGCAGATTGGCCCAATAACTTGTAAAATATTCAATTTAGTACGACAACTTGGCAAATACATGCATATTAGTCCAACAACTTATAAAATACCAAATTAAGTGCAACAACTTGTCAAATTGATGCATCTATAGTTTAAATGTTACAACGAGATGTATTTGATCACATTGTATGGCAAAGAGATGATATATTTGGGAACAAATAATTAATAAGTATACATCATTGATATTCGCACTACACTAGTGAAATAGTTGTCGAAGACAAGAATCTTTCTTTCAAAATAAAAAAAATTATTTACAACTAAAATGAGAGATATTTGTGTCTACATACAAAATTAAGTATGAATACAATATTCCCTCAAGTAAATAATATTTATTCATTTCAAGCTATTTTGGCTTTTATGAGTTTTTAAAAAATTAATTACATAGTGGTAAGATAAAAAATTAAAAAGTACTAAGCATGAAAATACAAGAAAATATTTGCAAAACCAATTTCAAAAGGATGGCATAAGCCAAAATTTATTTTGGTCATGACATTAGGAAAAAAAAAATCCTAAAATAACATAATACAAGCCAAATATATCATATTTATAATGGTGGGCCGTAGATGCACCAATTTATCTTGTTGTTGTACTAACTTAAGCATTTTACAAGTTGTTAGATCAGTTTGGACCTGCATGCGAAGTTGTTGCACTAGACCGAGCATTTTATAAGTTGTTGTACTAATTTGCACTGAACAAGCGGTAAAAGCTCAAATTATGAATCTGTCGGGCGGCTGGCTGCACATGTTGGCTGCATTGTTGTCTGATTACTCTAATATATGACTAAAGTTTTCTCAAGCGAAAAAGGTCAGTTTCTCTGCCCTCCAATCTTCTGCCTACCCCCAAATTTCAATCCAGCTCTGAGCCTCCGAGTAGTCAGCATTCAAATGCCGCCGAGCCATGCGCAGGCCGTTAAAACTAGGTGGGCTGGGATTTTGGTCGAACCCAAACTAAAGCGCCGCCGAGCCATGCGCAGGCCGTTAAAACTCGGTGGGCTGGGATTTTGGCCCAACCCAAACTAAAGCACAGTAGAAACACAACGGAGAGGCAGACCCCCTCTCCGACATGGGCACATGGCTCTGAATTTGGCCAGAAAATGCAGATGTATCTTCCTTTATATTGTCGCCTGGAATGTTTTTGAAAAATAAACAAGATACATGAGGGGTGTGTGTGTGTGTGTTTTTTTTTTTTTTGGGTAAAGTACCCCGAGAAAGCCCCGTTCGCGTCCATAATCTACTTTCAATGCCAAAGCTGGCTTCTGCCTTCCACCACCGGTCTTGGCTTGTTGTGATCTGTGGTTAATATATCACGTGGGGACTCGTTATCCCTGTCGTTCCATAAAAAAAAAAAAAAAATCACTTCAATGCGCGCTCATCATGGATGTCTGCTGCAGAGGTGACATTGACACCCTTCTCCAACCAGCTCGCAGACGTGTTTCTCCTTCTTCTTCTTCGCGTGTGACGGTGTGAGCGTTCGATCCGAAACGTTGACCAGAAAACCTGCAAAGGTTTCTTGGCCTGGTCAAAGCACTGCGACGACATGGCATAGTAATTGGCAAACATGAAGCGGCAGCTGCGGTACTGCCGCACCGTCTCTACTACTCGCACTAGCTCGCCGAGTGCCCAATTCTGGAGTCGCAGTCCCAGGTCCGGAGAGGGTCCCCAAACCCATGTCGCACGGCACCGTACTCGCAGGATCCGATCGTACATAACAAGTGAGGATCCCTTGCTGGAGGAAAACGACTTGCGTTGTGCTGCGCGGTAGACGTGGCCTTACTTTCTAGCTATCCGGGGAATTGAGCGAGAAGCGAGCGATTCGTCGTCTCCGCGCGCAGCCGTGCTGATGCGATCAGTAGTGCACGCAAAGGCTACCGAGATGGCGTGTGAGCAATCGATCGATCGGTTCCATGGTAGCTTTGGGTAGGCAGGTGTTGCTCATCTAACTCCACAAACAACAGTTGAATAACAGTGGAATTATTATACTATTACTTCTTTACTACTAGCACGACTCAAGGACGTGATTGCTACGTGGAACCTGTCTTGATTGACCGGCTCAGATAGCAGTAGATAGTTAGCGCTACCAAACAAATTCTTTTGGCCTTTTGACAGTATACAACTTGAGCCATCAGCTAGCAGTCGAGTCCAAACTCCATGTCTAATGATACACGCCAATTTAGCTCGTTGATGTTGTCCACGGATTACAGATATAGTATCAGTTGGGGGAGTTTTAAGCTCCACAACTTGCTCGCGTTCTATTATTTCCAGCAGCAGCCCCCCACAGAATTGTATGTACTCCCTATATACCCATAAAATTTATCGTTTTGATAAGGACATAGTCTTCAAAACCTAATTTTATCTATTATTTTTATTAAAATATATAATAAAAAACTAAAAAAATTACTTTTATAAAAGTGGGTTTCAAGATGAATCTATACATATAAGTTTTACTTTTTCAAACTAAACATTTTAAAAGTTATTGATAGTTTATGTTCTCAATGTTTAATCTAAACTTTATCCAAAACGTCAAGCTTTATGGGTATGGAGGGAGTATGGGCGTGGTTAGTTAACCGATCCATTTGTCAAAATCTTCAAACGCTAACATCATGGTCTTACCATGATGCCAATAAATATGGCCCTTTTTTGTGTTTTCTTGACAAGGATGCATGCATTGACATAGGCATCCAAGTTCAGAGACAGTTAGCAAATTGAAGGCCTATTTGAAATGCATCAATGGAAAATAGCGAAATGAAAAAAAAAACATGAATATGGTGTAGTATAACTGGTAAACCGTAGGAATCCAAAACAGAGGAATATCTAGCTGTGTGTTTGGTTTGAGGACCGTGTGGGTTGGGTTGGACCTGACTTAGTTCTTTGGTTTGGGTTCGAGGGTTGGAGCCATCGCAATTTTTTGTTTGGTACGAGGGATGGTGCTATAAACTCTGTTTGTTGCTATGTACGTGGGATCCAGCTGTCAGCAACTTCACTCCCTTCTTCCACCTCCCGTCACGACCCACTGGCGTGCCACAGCGACACACGTTGTCCCAGCCCTGCCCTCGTGCGCGGCCCACGCCACTGCCTCCCTTGTGCCTTGAGCTCGCACCCGCCACCACCTCCCCGAGCTTACCCGCGGCTGTCCTCCTTGAGCCCAAGCTCGAGCTTGCCCATGCTTGATGCCACCTCACCGCGCCCATGCTTGCCCGATGCTACCTCCCCGTGCCCACGCGCGGAGCAAAACTGTGCAATATGGGTCAAGCTCATCCCCTCAAATCGAGCGGATCGCTCCAACCCACATCTGAGGGTACATTCCCTCTTGGGTCCCCAAACCCACAAAACTCCCCAACCAAACACATGGCCATCTGGGTCAAACCCGTTCCAACCCAGCCCAACCCTAAAACCAAACACATGGTAAAGTTTCTTGTTTGCGTTTCATGAAAAAGAGAGCAAACAAGATGCTTTCCATTGAGTCGGACTAGATGTTTTATTTCTTATAAAACTAGAAGATATCTCACGCGTTGCCACCAGGATTACAAAGAATTTAAAATAAAATTAAGTAAAGGTGCTATGGATAGCTTGTAATTAAGAGGTTGAAATTTGATTCCGTGGAGACATAGTTTCCTATCTAAGAAACCATATCCTGTTCTCTTTTCTATAATTCTAATACCATAAAATATATAAAGTATCCTAGTATTTGAGCTTGGTGGCGGATCACAATAGAATAGGGTGTATAGATAAGAAAATCTTTATCAAATTATCTTTTTCAAAGTTGCACCTTTGGAAGGGCCCTAAGTTTTTGAAGTTGTTTACATTTTTTTGAGAAAAATTGAGAAGCGCACCACTCTCTCCTGCCAGATTTATTGGTTCCCTACATATTACTCGTGATGCAAGTGAAGTTGGTCTACGAAAGTAAATTTTGCAAGTTGCAAGTTGCTCATAGTAGCTTTGTTTCTATACATGTGTTGGTGGACCAATCTGCTTGTATCCATATCCATACGCTCTCAGGGACACCCTCAACAATTGATTCAACTTGCTAGCTTATATAAACTTTAAATATATAAAAATAAAGTAATATAACATGTTAGTATAAAAAAAGTGTATAGCTGGATCCATGAATCTAAAAGAATAGTTGAGTTCAACTATTCATGAAGAGATAGCTTATCTTTCTCTCTCTTATCTTTTGTTAAATAAAATATCATATAAGCTAAGTACCTTTTAACCTTTTAAGATACTAGTATTGGAAAGCAGTCGAAGACTCGAAGTCGGACTAGGCTACCAGTGCTCAGTGGCCAGTGCCATGTTCTCCGCGCTGAAAATGTTTATACTCCCCCGGCTGAAACCCAACGGTAGGCCGAGCTGAACAACTCGCAACTACCACCACCCAGGAACAATTCAATACTCCCCCGATCCCTGTAGACGCAGGCAGGCAGCAGCATTCCCTCATCATGTCGACCGACGCAGGCACCCAACAGCTAGCCTATATAACGACATCGATAGCCACCGGCACATACCACCACCCACAGGCAGAGGCAGGGCCGCAGCATCCAAGAGATTTTTGTTCTGTGTGTTTTCATTCACGCACAAAGATTGTGCCCCAGTAGCGTCGATCTTGCCATTGTTAGAGCTTGCAAGGTCGATCAAGGATGGTGAACCTGGTGGAGGCGCAGAAACCGCTGCTGCACTTCCTGGTCAGGTGGGCCGGGCTGCGGCAGCACACCGTCGACGTCGACGGCGCCGGCACGGCGATCACCTTCTGGGTGCCCAAGGACAAGGTTCCCAAGGAGAAGGGCACCGTGCAGGACATCAAAGCAGCGGCGGCGGCCAAGGAGGAGAGCAGCAGCAGCAGGCCCGCCGTGGTGCTGGTGCATGGCTTCGCCGCCGAGGGCATCGTGACGTGGCAGTTCCAGGTGGGCGCGCTGGCGAAGCACTACGACGTGTACGTGCCGGACCTGCTCTTCTTCGGCGGGTCCACGTCGCCGTCGGCGGACCGGTCGCCGGGGTTCCAGGCGGAGTGCCTGGCGACGGCGCTCCGGAAGCTGGGCGTGGGCGCGTGCACGGTTGTCGGGTTCAGCTACGGCGGCATGGTGTCGTTCAAGATGGCGGAGGCGCACCCGGACCTGGTCCGGTCGCTCGTGGTGTCGGGGTCCGTGGTGGCCATGACCGACTCCCTCAGCGAGGCGACGCTGGAGGGGATCGGCGTCAAGTCGTCGGCCGAGCTGCTGCTGCCGGAGTCCGTCAAGGGGCTCAAGGCGCTGCTCTCCATCGCTACCTACAAGAAGCTCTGGTTCCCCGACCGCCTCCACAGGGACTACCTCGAGGTATGTCAGTGTGTCGTCGTCGTCGTCGTCGCACAACGTACTGGAGCTGTGCCTCTGATCGATCACGATGCATCGGCATCGGCATCGGCATCGCAGGTGATGTTCACCAACCGCAAGGAGAGAGCCGAGCTGCTGGAAGGTTTGGTGGTCAGCAACAAAGACGCCACCGTGCCCGTCCTGCCTCAGGTACGTTTGGCCACCGCTCCTGCTCTACTAGCATTTGGGCTGCTGGGGCCATTTATTTCGCCGGGATGGTTGTCTGCATGGCAATGACATGGTCATGGGTTTCCATTTCAATGTTAGCCTGAACAGTGAAAACATTTTATTATAAGGTAGGGGGTCCTGGGAAGGTTCATCAAGTAAGCATTGATTGTCCCCAACGAACCTCTGTACGCGGAACAGAGGTTTTCCTCAGCAACTGCATGGTGCTGTCTGCGTAATGCAATAAAATTCCTTTCGCCTTGTTCTCTTTGCAAGTTTTTGCAACCCGGAGCACTGTAGCACTTTCGTTTGTATTTGGTAAATATTGTCCAATCGTCCTAACTCCATTCATCATCAATTTACTACTAAACTGTATATATATTTTTTTTACTTACATTAAATGTTACATGAAATTAATGTGATGGAACTAAAAACACAGTTTTGTGAAATCAGAACAAGACCTTCGTTTGCCCATGTGAAGTGACTGCTACAGACCTCGAAATAGCCACTGTCTAGTGCCTAGTTACTGCACGCTGCACTGCACTTGCCAAGCGGACCCCTTGGCAGTGGCATGCCCAAGGAGTACTAGATATTAATGACCTATACATAAAACGCGATACCGATACTACTGTGTGCAATACTACATCCGAATTTCCTTTTAAATTCGTCCTCTTCTCGTTCACAAAGTCACAAGCTGAGATCCCCGCTTGCTTGCAGAAAATACTTCTGCTGTGGGGAGAGAACGACAACATTTTCGCGGACGATCCAGTGGCTCAGTGGTAGTATGGCAGTGGCGAGACCCGCCAGCGTTCGATTCCCAGGGATCGCATGGTGTCCCACCGGTGTCTGCTAGCAGCACCTAATGATCTATACATACTGGCGATACCGATGCTACTGTGTGCAATATATACTGGAGTACATCCGAATTTCCTTTTAAATTCGTCCTCTTCTCCTTCACAAAGTCACAAGCTGAGATCCCTGCTTGCTCTGCAGAAAATACTTCTGCTGTGGGGAGAGAACGACAACATTTTCAACATTGAGCTCGCCAAGACAATGAAAGAGTAAGTCTGAACGAACCCAGAATTATTCCACCAAAAAACCGCGCGTGCATCACATAAGCGCCTAGATGACTGAAATATATCTCCGGATGGATCTGTATATATTTTCAGGCAGCTCGGCGAGAAGACGATGCTGCAGAGCATAAGCAAGGCAGGCCACCTGGTGCACCTGGAGAGGCCCTGCGTCTACAACCGGTGCCTCAAGGAGTTCCTGGCGGCCGTCACGGCTGCTGAAACCACCAAGGATTGACAGGGGAGTAGGAAGGAATTGGATCCGAGATCGACTGGTTGGCCGCCTACGTTTGCCACGAATCCTGATTAAAATACCAGCGACAACTCTGTCGAAATAACGACAGAGAGAACAGATTGCCAACCCCCAGATATTGTCTATTGTACTATGATTATTGTTGTTGTTTGAGAAAGATTTTTTTTTTTTTTTTTTTTTTTTTTTTTTTTTTTTTTTTGGCGCGAGCCTATGATTTGTTCAAATGGCTTCTCCCTTGGTACTTGTTGCTTAGGATTGATTATGTCAGCTGACATAGTTAATTATTCCCGCCCCGATATGGCTCAGGGAGGAGCGGGGCCTGGGCTGGGAGAGGGGGGTTTGGGCCGAGGGGTGGAGAGGGAGGGCTGCAGGCTCTTTTTTTTTTTTTTCTTTTTCTCTCTTTTCTCTTTTCTAGAAAAGCTTTTAAAAATCAAATTCAAACAAGTTTCGACCCAAACAAATTTTGAACTAGTTTTTGAATAAAAAGGATTTGGAGAAAAACTAGATAGAACTTTTTGGAAAGGTTTTTCAAACTTGGGGTTTCCAAATTAAATTTTTTCTTTCATTTTGTAAATAGAGCAAAAACCGATTCTAATCTAAAAATGACTTTTAAAAATTGTTTTTCACCCAACAAAATTTATGAAAATGCAACACGCATTTCATATTATATTATAAAAAAATAAAATTCACATTTTGCACATTTTTAACTACAAAAGGGCAAATTAAATCTTGTAATTTTTAGAAAAACTAGAAAACCTTTCATTTATTTAGTCATTTCTATTAAAAACCTAAAATAGAATTTTTGGGATGTGAAAAACTACCCCACTTAACCAATCTCGTCCCAAGACTCATTGAAGCTATAGTTATTACAAAGAAGCAAATCATTGAAGTTCATAATGACAACACAATCAACCTAGCTAAAATGCACACTAACAAACCAATTCTAATCTAGCACACAACTTAACAATGTACTATCGTAAAAGCGCTCGGAGTGAACTCCTATAAAGAGGGCAAGGGTAAACGATCTTGAATTCACGGTCCTCCTTAGTGTGATGATTCTTCTTGTGACATAAAATCTTCGTCTTCACTTCATTGGGCTTGAAGAAACAAGGGGTTGCAGCGAAATGTTTTCTTTTCTATTTAAAATAAAGTATCAAGGAAGAGAATAGACTTTGTTTCTACTAGAATAGCTTTAAAAGACTGGCATTGCTAACTAGACTGACGTCCTACGATCAACTTGTTTGCTAAAATAATAAATATGTACAATCATTATGCCACCCCTCTTATATATGGCATTAAGTGTGCTAGTTGGGCTATGTTTTGGAGCACATTATAGTTTTAAATTATAGTTACATACCGATCCATGGGTCTATCGATTTGGCATGAGCATAACCATATACTTATCCACAAACCCAATGGACATAAAAATTTTGTCTATTAAATACCAATGGGCACATAAATTAGCTCACACCCATGCTCTAAGTGGTAAAAAACCACCAAGTTTTGAATTAAGTGGTTACATCGTAGGTAGTGGACACAACATTACCGCTGGACCCAACCCAATGATGGCATTGCTGACACCCCAATTACCGCCGCATAGAACCCCATCTGGCTACGCTCGCACATACACCACCACCAGATGGTATGCCGGACTAGCGTTGGTGTTCCCAACATGACAGTCGGCTAGTTATCTAGACCGGCGATGATGTAGAGTACCACACCGGCGCCGAGTTGCGGTGACAAACATGACTATCACCAATGACTTTCACCAATGAGGGCCAAAACCGTCGGTGAAGATAGGCCTGGAACTGGTACTGATGAACTTTATGTAATAGTGTAGTCATGATTATGAGCATATTGACTTTTGCTCTCTACACGTGCATGCACACCTTCTTTTTCTTAATTATGATTTGCCCATCAGTAATTCACGACCTCAAATGAAAAACTCAAAACTAAAAAGTATGTCTCATAAAAAACTACAATTTTCATATAAAAATATCTTTATTTATGTGATACGTGAAATGAAGCATATAACCCTCATTGATTATCATATTTAGAGTGTTTGTTCACCTAGAATTCTTATAATTGATACAAATTTAAACTCTGATTTCCTTATATTTTAGAATGGAGGGTGTAATTTATATTGAAGACTATCAAATCAAAGAGAGTGTAAGAGATGCACTCAACTGGCACTTCACAACAATCTTAGTCTGCTGCGGTACTCGGATCCCAACTGACTATAAGTTGTTCATTTATTTTGATTAGACGATTTACAATCACATTTACCTCCTATGAGGTAGTAAGTGAAATATATTTATTTCATTTTTTATTTTGTAAAATGAAATAATTAAAGAAAGTTTTAGATATAAAAATTGGTTTTCTAGATTCTTTTGATGGTATTTTTTTTGTTTTGCAGCTTTAGACTTGGTATATTTTTGATTACCATGTAATTTTGATTGGCTAATATGATTTGCATGTGTGTCGATGTGATACATGGTTTGCATGTGGTACATGATAACTGAGTGTGTAACTTGTGCAATTGATACGTGATTTGCCTGTGATACGTGCTAGCTGAGCAGGTACGTAATGTGATTATGTGATGTGAGTGAATAACTGTGCGTGCGTGCAATGTATGGCCGTTTGAAGTTGTTGGTGGCTGTGTGGGTGTGAACGACCGCCAAAATGGATTTGGATATTTAACTTTTTTTCGAGTAAAGGGAGCTTAGACAGGCACAAAATTGAAATAGGCATTTACGGGGCTTTGAGCACACATAGGAGCTCTCCCTAGCCAAGCTGCAAAATGTTTATATTGTCTAGCTGATCTTGCTATTGCCACGTGGTTACGATCTCTCTTCACTTGGAAAATTCCCCAACCATTAAGTAATCAAGCGAGGCCTTTTGCCATTAAGTACCGGGTTCAACAACCAAAGCGAGGCCCTTTGCCATAGTGATGATATTTAACTTTGTTTGTGCATTAGATCTGATGACGTGGTGAGGAAGCAAGTGAAAATTTACTAATTCCAACGATAACATGGTGAGGAAGCAAGTGAAAATGCTAACTTAGTGCTAAAGTGTTGGCGTTTGTATTGAACACCTATGGGTTAGCAGGGTTGCAAAAATGGTTAAGAAAGACTGTTGGTGTTGTGCTTTAGCCCTTATCAGATCTCTCTGGTGAGGTCACTAGAGTTTGGCTGGGTTTTCTGTTCCTCAGAAAATATATGAAATTACTAAGAAAATAATGCAGGTATACAAACATTTGAGTTCTTCATTCCAAACTGGCACACGATCTTCAAATTTGTGTTTCTACTTACACATGTATATATTTGTTGCTTAATGATATTATATTCTTTGTAGCACATGGTGTACATATTTTAAGTAGGTCCAATAAATCCATAGAAATATAGCCAAAAATCAAAATTAAATTACAGCCCGCTGAACATGCTTGAGAGCAGCCACGATACCACCTAGTCTGTCCCGTTCCTACTAGAATCAGTGCCCCACAACTTCTAAATTCTCCCGTGAGGGATTTTCTAATCCTTCCAACATGATTTTGCATTTGAATATCCCTAAAATAGGATAGATCAAGTGCAATTAAATCCAACAAGATTACCTAATTACCTATAGACATTAAGATCATTACCTATAGACATTAAGATCACGCAATATTTGTAACAGGCGCCATGTTTTTTTTTTTGTTATTAGTCAATAAAAATCTCTAAACACAAACAAGATTTTGATTATATCTGTACGCCCCTAGTGCCTGTGTGTTCTACCCATGAGGAATGTCGGGTTGGATTCACGAATATACTTAGCACATGCAAGGTTGAGGTTAAAGCTAGCAGCCACTCTGATTTGTCTAAGCCAGCTGATAAATCAAAACTTTTGATTTTTTAATAAACAAAAAGCATTGTTGGCTAATAAACCGAAACAGCTTATAAGCTGAAGTGAATACGGTCATTGAAGCACTTCATACCATATTGTTTGTTCACCTAGTTCTTATAATTTGGTATAAATTTTAAACTCTGATTTAGACAATCAAATCAAAGAAAGAAAGAGATGTATTCAGCATGCACTTCACAAAAATCTTCGTACTCACTTATCTATATCTAATAGGGCCCCTATCTAATCTGGAAGGGTTTTGTTGCGGTACTCTGAAAATGCTTATAAATGAACTCTGATTTCCTTATGTTTCAAAATAATGGAGGGGGGTAATTTATATTGAAGACTATCATATCAAAGAGAGTAAGAGATGTATTCAGCAGGAACTTTACAAAAATCTTAGTACTCATTATCTATATCTAATATGGAAGGGTTTTGTTGCAGTACTCCCAAATGCTTATAAACTATTTATTTATTTCTATGGGATGGTTACAAACATATTACCTCCTATATGAGGTAATAAGTGAAATATCTATTTATTTAAATTTTTTTATTGTGCAACCATTTAAACAATATTTTGGCTTATCAACCAGCTTATAAGTCCTGCCGAATAACTTTCGACAAGACTTATAAGCCGGTTGATAAGCCAAAACACCGTTGAAATGACTAATTTTTTGTGAAAGAAAAATCTGTTGGGTGAAGCTGAAACCTAAACGACTATAAGATGAAGCGAACAGGGTGACATAAAAAAGTCTTCTAGATTCCTTTGATGGTAAATCTTTTTTTTCTTTTGCAACTTTTAGATTTTTATATAATTTGTTTTCCTCTTTTCAATAAACACGAACAAGATTTTTTTATAAGATCCGTGCTCCTAGTGCCTGTGTTCTACCCACGAGGAATGTCCGATTGGATTCACGAATATACTTAGCATATACGAGGTTGAGGTTATAGCTAGCAGCCACTCCGATTTGTCTTTACATATACACACGGCAGAAGCAGTCCATACTAGATGCCCTACGTACTTACACCAATATTGCTTTCAGGCATTTTTTGCCACTAATTTAACCATCTTTTCCCTCGGCATCAACGACGACATATTTATCTCTCAAACACTACCCACCACCAGTTCACCGCACATCACTAATTAATATCGCCAGTCCAGAGCACACCTAGTTAACAAATACTTCTTCTGGAATGGCAAGTTCGTTCACGCTGCTCACAGATAATCTCCGCACCGAAACTAGACATCTCTGCGCCAATGGCAACTTGTGGTAGGTACCTGAGTCCCGATCACAAGCCTGGATGGAATAGCTGACTGGGCATCGGCATCTTTCGGATATGCGCCTCAATATCCACCGTTAGCTTCGTTCGGCACGAGGAGAACCACTTACTATTTGCCTCGTCCCTTGCAAGTCAATTTCTTCCGCCTCGCTTTTCTCCAAACTACTCAGTAAAAAAGAGCAAGCCGAGTGTAATTTTTTGACGTTGTGAGGTTGCCAGGTGACCTTTCGCTGTGCTGAACTGAACATAAGTGCAATCACGAGTGACGTTCTCGGTGTAGTACACCCATAGCACTGACGTTCTAGATGAAGTACAACCACAGCATTGGTAACCTGGCGGATTTTTTTTTTTTTTTTTTCAATATTTTTGTATTAACAACCGCACCAAGAGTTTTTTTTAGATTTGAAACATTTGGTCGCCCCAATGTGCGTAGGACGACAGAATCATACTATTGTGTCACATAAGTTAGCATGGCAAGATTTACCATATTGGACAATGTTTTTCTCATGGGAAGCCTTGTTATGACACTCTTGTTGCGTGACAGTACTCTTTTGCCGTGCCAACAGGAGTGATGTGATAAGACTTAACTTTAAAAAAATCAGTGTTTTAACACGGTGTCGGATAAAGATAATTTTTATATCAAAATTATAGATCCCGACGAGATCTATAACTTTTTAGTTTTGTGTTTTTTTTCATTTGAGGTCACTAATATGCTAAAAAAGAATATAAATTTCAACGGCATAATAATCGCGTACTAGCGCTTGTCGCATTAAAAAAATAATATCTTTTTGAATGTTGTCAAATAAAAATACTTTTTATTATAAAATTGTAACTCTCAATGACATATACAACTTTATAGTTTTTTTTAAAATTACACATTACAATGTAGACACTCACAACACGCACGCATACTCATCCCTATGAACACATGTAGGCAAACCCTACTCTATGAGCACCTCCGAAACATTGAGCCGCGTAATGCCGATAAATCCTAAAAAAATATCAGGAAAACGCCAGAATTTAATCTCTGGTGGATAGCGTCCCACTAAACAGTCTTACCATCGGATTATAGGTCCATTCGCTAGTTCTGAGTTTTTATAGTTATAAGAGCATCTCTAGCAGCTCCCCTTTCTCATCTCTCATCCCCATAAACCTGTGGATTGAGCGGACCAATTTTACCAATGAACAATCTTACCATCGGATTGCATCTTCCCCAATAGTTGGGGTCCATCACTAACCTCACCATCTTCCACACCACCATATGAATTTTTTTTTCTCGACAGGTGGACCCTATATGTATTGGGGAAGATTATTGGTGATCTTTGGAGGTCGGTAAAAATTATAACGCGCCTGGATGGGCATCCTGCGGATATGCGCCTCAATGTCCACCGTTGCTTCGTTCGGCACGAGGAGAAACCACTTACTTTTTGCCTTGTCCCGTGCAAAGCAGAGTGTAATCTTTTTAACGTTGGGAGGTTGCCAGGTGCCGGGTGACCTTCGTTGTGCTGAATATATCCGCCCCTAAAGTGCAATCCCGTGTGACGTTCACGGTGTAGTACAAGTACACCCATGGCACTCTCCGTGTATACACCCACAGCACTAGCCAGCTGGTGGATTTTTTTTTCTTAATTTTAATATTTTTTTCATTCAATATTATTAGCGAAAATTTTTGTCACGCTACTCCCTTTAGTGTGATAGTATTGTTTTGTCGTGCCAATAGGAGTGGAGTAACAAGACTCAAACTTAGGAAAATCAAAACTTTTTAATAAGATGTTAGATGAAGATGATTTTATATCACCGGTACTTTTTATATCAAAGTTATAGCTATTGATGATATCAACATATTTTTAGTTTTGCGATTTTTTAGTTGAGATAGTTAAGATACTAAATATATATAAAATTGGAACATATTAGTAACGTACCAGGGCTTGTCTTCTTAGAAAAAAAAATCATACATTTCTTATTTGATGTTGCATAATAATATCTTCTAAATGAAAGATGTATATCTTACCGAGAGCTACACCTTCATGTAAAAATAATATTTATTCAATGTCATGTGCAAAGATATGATTTTTTTTTCAAAAATAAATAAACTTTGGTACTCGATTAATATGTCCCTTAAAAATTTTGTATTATTTTATCCAAGCATCTTAATGATCTCAAATGTAAAACCTTGAACTAAAAAAATGTAGATCTCACCAATAGGATACAATTTTAATATAAAAATTATCTTCATTTAACACCATACAAAAAAAATATATTTTTTGTGAAGTGACTAGCTCTGATACATGATTAATAAGCTACTGAAGTTTTATAAATTATCTCAAGCATCTTAATGACCTCAAATGTAATAACTCAAAACTATAAAGTTGTCCTCCCTCTAGGTTCCTTAAAAAATTTGTTGTGAATAAGATTTGGATCAAACACTGAGAATATAAACTATGAATAACTTTTAAGTGGTTGAGTTTGTAAATGTGAAAACAATATGAATGGATTTTTCTTGAAATATACTTTTATAGAAGTATACATATATCTCTTTTTAAATAAATATTTTTATGAAAATCAGAAATTAAAGTTATGTTTTGGAGACTATGTCACATTTTAAAATGACTTCTTTTAGAAACCTAAAAGGAGTAGATCTCATCGAGGACTACAATTTTAAAATAAAAAGTATCTTCATTTGACACCATGCAAAAATATTATTTTTTCTAACGTGGCAAGCAATAGTGCACGATTATTGTGCTGTTAAAATTTTCCCGACTTTCACCTTAAAACAAGTTTTTCTAAATCAAATGAGGTGCAAGAGAGAACCAAGTTTGAAATTGGCATTCAAATCCCAAACCCTAGCATGAAGGCTAAGTGTTGGATTTTGAATATCACTTTCAAATTTGGTGAGCTAACTCATAATTAATTTTTATAAATAAAAGTTGCTAACCAATGGCATTATTTCAAAGTATGAACTTTGTACTTTGAAAGTGTACTATTGGTTGGGTTTTGAAAAAGTGCCACATCATCATAATTTATTTGCCCAAAGTTTCAATTTGAAAAACTTTTCAAAAAGGGAGATTTTTCAATGTGTTTTTGCCCCCTTCATAATTTCACCTCAAAATATTCAAAAATTTGGGAAAAACTCCAAAAATACAGTTTGTGCATCTCTTTGAGCTCTACAACTTTGGTATACAAAGTTTTTTTCAAGTTTTGAATAAAAATTGGAGTAATTTTTAAAAGTAAATTTGAATTTCAAATTTTCTCCTTTTAAGTTTTTAAACTACAATTCAAAAATTATTGGGTTTCATGAAAAAACTTCCTAAATGAAAGTTGTAGGTCTTGAGAAATAGAACAACTTTTATTTTTGGAGATTTTTCATCTTTTTATTCAAAAATTTGAAAGTAATTTTAGAAATCCCCAAAGGTTAGAGTTTTGTCTCTTTTCAAATTTGAACTTCAAATTCAAAAAAACTATTTTGGAATCTGACCAAAGCTTCCTTAATAAAGTTTGTAGAGCACAAAATTATGAACAATCGGTATTTTGGGATATTTTTGGTGTACAGTACAATTTTGGGATTAATTTTTGGTGGAGAAAAAGGTGGCGGTTACAGTCGATGAATGAGCGAGTGCCATGCCGGCCGTGCGGCCCGTCGCCTGTGGCCACTCCCGCGCTTCGCGCATTTCCACGCGCCGCCATCCACCTCACGCCATTGAGCTGCTGGACACTGTCAAGCACCTCTGCCCTATAAAGACCATGCGACGCATGATTTTCTCTTTCCTCTCCCTTTGCTGCGCCGGCCGGCGTTCACTTTCTTGCGGGAAATTCGCGCTCCACGCTCCATCACCGCCTCCTCCATCTCGCCAACTAGCTCCTGCTCTGGTCTTGGCGCATCCGTTGAGACCGTTGTTGCTTCCTCCTCGACCCACCGAAAGTCACTTAGGCGCTCGTCGTTTTCTTTTCTCCGGTCACCGCGTCGCCCGCCCACCTGCCAAGTGAGCTTCTATTCCTTGATCAAAGCCGCTCGGTCGTATTATCAGCGTTGCGTCGAGCTCGCCATGGTGTGCTGAGCACGCTGGTATGTTGAGTCTTTCGGAGGGGGCTAGGGAAGGTTGATCGTGCGGGGCCGCCTGCCCGGAGAAGCGCCCGGCGTCCTCGGCGTATGTCTCGTGGTCAAGCGGGCCACGTAGTAGTGTGCGTCGGGAGTGCGGTGCGAGGGTTCACGTGAGGAAGTCGGCGCGACGGTTTCCGCCGTGCTGCCGCACCGCTT